>JADBJO010004218.1:105000-107500 GCA_016801955.1 Conus betulinus | reverse complement strand
CCAAGCCGCAAAGTGAGACAACTGCAGGCGGAAATCTACAAAAAAAAAAAAAAAAAAAAAAAAAATAAAATGTTAGCGAACCGCCAAGAGAAACGTGGACAAAACGAGTCACAAGACAAAACACAGTCAAAGGATCACATAGAGAGAACTAACATTTTGTAGAAAGTTTTCCGTGTGGTGTAAGTGTATTGGCCCTTGCCATTGAAATACGACTCTCTCTCTCTCTCTCTCTCTCTCTCTCTCTCAGGCGTGACGTGTTTTGTCTTGTGACTCGTTTGTCCACGTTTTTCTTGGCGTTTCGCTAACATTTATTGAGGACTAACCTAGTCTGAGCCGGCTGTTGGCTGTGAGTCAGTTCACACCTATGCATTAATTAAATGAATTTACTGGAGCGAATATGAAAATGCCTAATGTTCTTGTTCATGGTGAAACTAAAATCTCTCTCTCTCTCTCTCTCTCTCTCTCTCTCTCTCTCTCTCTCTCTCTCTCTCAGGCGTGACGGGTAATGGCGTCCGGACAGCAGCTTTTGTTAACTGGTGCGGATAATTTTGCCACATACGGCGTTATTGTGGTGGACGTTTTGAAACCAGTAATCTGTGTTGTGACTAAGTAGTCAGTGACGGTGAATGAAAGAAAAAATGGTTGATTTCATAATGTTTGGAAGGGAGGACGATGTGTGTGTGTGTGTGTGTGTGTGTGTGTGTGTGTGTGTGTGTGTGTGTGTGTGTGTGTGTGTGTGTGTGTGCGTGCGTGCGTGCGTGCGTGCGTGTGTGTGTGTGTGTGTGTGTGTGCTATGCGTAGTGCATATTTTTTTTTTAAGGCAAACTGCATGTAGGGTCAAAGGTCAGTGGAGACAGATCAGATGTCACTTCACAGGTGAGCTTTTAAGTTGACACAGACGCGAAAATGCAGATATCTTCAACTGATGTCATCGTCACTTTGGGCCTGTACTGGTTTGTTGCTTGTTGCCTATTTCTTGGACAGTTTCTAACAAAATGTGAACAACATGATAACCATGAACACAGGAGGACTGTCTGAAGGTACAAGAAACCAGAGAGGGGAGCCGGGCATATGTGGAAGTAATGTGTCAGCATTGAGGCACGCACGTGCAAGTTCTTGTCCCTGCTTATCATGCTGAGCAAATCCGTGCAATCCTTGCACAGGCCGGTTCTAAGCAGCGACATCGAGACAAATCCTGGCCATAAACCCAAACCCTGACAAACAAGCATGCTTTAAGGCGGAGATGGACAAAACGACGAACGCAGTGACAATACAAAACCAACTGATCGATAGACTGATGCAGACTGCTCAGGAACAACAGTCAGTTGGAAGAAACTCAAAGGAGCTTGACAGCAGGTCTTGAGAGATTCCCAGATACCGTTCAAAACGCTGCCGAGATTCGAACCCACAACTTTTGGGTGGGTGTTTCAAAGCATGTCTTTTTTAGACGGATGTTTTAAACCCCACTGCTAATTGACGCCTATTCGAAGTCGGGAAAATGTAAGCTTTATGAAGTTCTTTTTTGTTCCTCCTCGAACAGATCCAGCTGGAACTCTTTTCAGCTGCCTCTGCCATTGCCTTCAGGGTTCTGGTCCTCTTCTTATCTGAAATCCCAAGCTGTTTCCTGAGATCAATAGGCTGATGAGCCATCAGCCCCCCCCCCCCCCCCCCCCCCCCCCCCCCCCCCAATTCTACGGCGAGAACCAGGGCGTGAAAGCCAGATTTCCCTCAAGCTGCTGGCTAGACTGGCATTCCTCTCAGTCTCGTAGATGTGAGGTTGCTCCATCCTGCTTCCGTGTGGCACAGTGAGTTCGATCAGAATCACTTGCTTTGATGAAGCTGAGTGGAGAAACAATATCCGGTCTCAAGCCACTCTTCCTGACGATCACTGGATGGTTCTCCAATTCTGGAAGGGCTGTTGTGCATTCCTAGCCATCTACTGAACCTGCTTCCATGTCACAGCTTTTCCAGACCATGATTTGTGGCCTCCCCCTGCTGTGTGGATCGTCGTTGCTGGAGCTTCTGGTGGTGTAGTGTTTCCTCCGTCAGTATCAACTGCTATCTCAGAACGGACTATGAGTTATGACTTTGTCTCTGCTTTATCATATGAAGACGAAATCAAAATAGAACCAGTCGCGTAAACTGTTTTGTCCGTTTCAACTCTCTCTCTCTCTCTCCTCTCTCTCTCTCTCTCTCTCTCTCTCTCTCTCTCTCTCTCTCTCTCTCTCTCTAAGTAAACGGAACGTATTACTTATAAATCCTATTGTGACACAAAGAATTAGTGTTGCTACATTATTGCCACATGTTAACATCTCCCCCCCCCCCCCCCCCCCCCCCCCCCCCTGCCAGAAGACCTTCCGTGGTAATGATAATAACATTCTGAGCTAAAAATTAAGTAATTACGGGAAACTGGTATTAAACCTGCGCACTGCTTTGAACTTGTATATCCTAAACCGAGTACATAAAGGCGACTTTAAAGTTTGCCATACATGTGACTTTC
>JADBJO010004218.1:87500-90000 GCA_016801955.1 Conus betulinus | reverse complement strand
AACGGCAACGTCACAGTCAAACAGTTGACGGACACGTCGTGCGGTGGTTTATATAGCAGTGAATGACTCGTGGTGATCTCATAACATTCTATCTTAAATGTTAACACACTTCAAGCTCATGATGTATACAATCTTTTTAAAAGATTACTTGGACGACAACGATGAGTAACATAAAAGTTTACATTCGTCCGTTTTCTATTCATAGCATCATTTCTATTCAAATTTTCTATTCACCCGTTTTGATTTATGAAAGCTATAGCCGGTCATGACTTATTCAGATACTAGTTTGTTTACGAGCTGTAGGTTTGTTGGCCTCTTTGGCGAATGTAGCGGAATGCAGATAGACAGAAAGCAATGATAACATCACGACTGAATGCTGTGTGACTAAATGTGGAACTGATCAACCTACATTGATGATGATCCGTTTCACATGCTCTTTGACACTCAACAAAAACTGATGATAGTCTAGTTTTATGATTAAATTTTGGTGATGCTAGTCACTAACGCTGTTCATGGCTGCTATTTTGCTATTGAAAAAAAAAAAGAAGAAAAGAAAAGAAAATAAAAAAATCGTCATTGAACATGAACTCAATCCACTATGCCTCTCTGACTTTTACCCAGCGTGCATGCGGGCAAGGGAGACCACTTGAATTACACCACTACTTGCATCAATTTCGCTTTGCTGGCCACGCGCTGTCTCAACGCATCACGCCAGCCTCAATGTTAACATTACCCTTAAGAAACCAACGATTTTTTTTTTTTTTTTTTTTTTTTTTTTTGTAGCTGTAAATCAATCGTACCTCTGGGCAGAACAGGACGGAACGTCGCAATCTCCTAGTTTAGTAACCCCCCCCCCCCCTCCCAATTATGTTGACGTCATTGATCGGTGCTCTGACAGAAAAAATGGCTTCTGTTTGTGAGAACACCAATCAATGAGATTCGCGGCACAGGGGGGGGGGGGGGGGGGGGGCTAAATTAGAACATCGATCGAAACTATGCTACCAAGGGGACCCACTTACGTTTATTCATGGAATTATGGAATGAAAAAAAAAAAAAGGATTTGGAAGTCTACCTCCTAGCTAGCCAACACGCATTCCCAACCAATGTTCTTCAGCCTCCATTAAGGCGATTTCGGATTCCATCTTGGACACAGTGGCTATTAGTCTAGCAACGTAACGCTAAGACAGATCGAAGCTGATCAAGACTACCGTTTCAAAGACGTTGGGGGATGGAAGAGGGGCGGGGGTGAAGGGAGAGGGGGGGGGGGGGGGGGGGGGGGGGGGGGGAATCCGTGTCAGAGGATGACTTGTATGAAGGCAATAATGCAAGTCAGCTGCAATCAAAATGGGGCCGCTGGATTATGCAGTGGTCTCTGTGATCAAGAGTTCTGGGCTTCATCTCTGCTTTGAAACAGTCTCGTCAGAGTAGTTTGTTTCATTTATTTTATATATTTATTCATTTATTCACGTGTTAATTTAATTTATTTATTTATCTATTATTTATTCATATTTGAGTCACTATCTATGCAGGTTTGTCCAACCGTCTTTCGATAAGACTTTGAACTGTCATCCCTTGTGTGCACACATGCCTTAAAACAGTAGACACACTTTGCCCACATTTGACTCTCGTGATGAATATCATGAGCCAGCGGAATGAAAAGACACAGGCTGGATGGTGAAGGAGACCTAACAGGGCACGTACCTGACAA
Organism: Conus betulinus; assembly: GCA_016801955.1. NCBI lineage: Eukaryota > Metazoa > Mollusca > Gastropoda > Neogastropoda > Conidae > Conus > Conus betulinus. The sequence continues at coordinate 88,292 of JADBJO010004218.1, read as the reverse complement.
CACCGCCACCACCGCCAGACGACAAGCACACAGAACGTAGGCAGCAGTCGGCACTAACACCAGCAGACGACTCAGCAAGTTCTTAATTCTGTGATGACCAGTTTGTTTCTTCAGCGCTCTGGGGTGGCAGCTACAACCGCCGCCATTCTCTTAGACTCTGTTTTCCCGCCACTCACCACCCGTTTCATCTTCCTACTCCTTTTCACCTTGTTGGCTGCTGGCTCTTTTTCTGCCCCAACAGCAGTGTTCTGAAAATGGCCTGATCTTTAATTACTGCTCTCTCTCTCTCTCTCTCTCTCTCTCTCTCTCTCTCTCTACCAGTGACGCCATGGCTACATGTGCGCCCTCTCAAAGCGAGAGGTTCACACCAGAGATCCGTTTCGGTCAGACAGTGTGTGGTCTTGGGTCCTTTCCAACCAACTCAACTGGTATTGAAAATGTGCATCACCAGCGTGACGTAAGATGTGATGTACCATGTATGACGCTTTAAATGTGTCCTTTCTAACCGACTGGTACTGAAAGTGTGCATCATCAGCGTGACGTAATATTTGTACGTAACATGTATAACGCTTTGAATGTGTCTGTGGTCTAGGCCTAGTTTAGGTCTACATCTTGTAATTCATTCATCGATATTTCTGTCTCTGGTAGAACTGGTATTAAAAGATCTGATCTACATAGAATGAAACTTTACTAATATGCATGACAGATTTTGTATGTAATATTGTTAATAACATGTCTTTTATCAGTGTATAAAGCAATGATTGTTGGTCATCGCATTCTTTCAGAAAATGG
>JADBJO010004218.1:67500-70000 GCA_016801955.1 Conus betulinus | reverse complement strand
ACCCCCCCCCCCCCCCCCCCCCCCTCCTTTCCAAACTGGGAGTGCGTGTGAGCTTGCAAGCTGAGTCACTCGTATACTATCTAGCGTTAAATACTTCCTTGCAGCGAAATTCTTGTGTTGCAAGGCTTTGAATTTGTGCCGTACGGATGACAGCCAGTCACACACTCCGTGTGAGGTCCCGCGGGCTGTACAGACCACCCTTATTATGACTGTTGTTGGCGTTGTCGTTGCTAACAGTTGACGAACGGTTTTAAAAGGTGGTCATGTAACTGCCGACAATACGTTCCTGTTCACGTCAGCTGGTTATGATGTACGTTGTCGCCATCATCAGCATTGTCATTATTACTATCATTATTATAATTATCATTATTATCATTATCATCACATATTATCGTAATCATTATTTTCATCATCAATATCATTATCAGTATCGTCATCATTATCATTATTATCAGTATTATTATCATCATTGCCATTATCATTATTATCACTTTGATGATCATTACTGTTATAATTATCATTATCATTATCATCATGGCAGCATTTTCCACCCGCTCTCAGTAAGAGTACTCTCAGACGGCTCATCTCCTGCCGCACCCAACCTCACCATCAACAGTCCGAACGCCACCACGCCTTAGGGAGCTAGCTGTTGACGTCAGCTTTTCCATCCAGCCACTCACAGAGAAGAAGACCCAGCGCTGTGGCTGACTTCTGTCCAGTGGTGTTCGTGAGCCCTGCCCGCTCTGATTCAACATACGCACGGTGCCACTGACGAAGCCCAGGGCGCTAGCTTCCTAACAGGAAAGGATGCTTAGTCGCGGAGCCATCAACCGTTACTGGACTGGCTCAGTTGGCTAGAACGTCCGACTTGGCGACCCAGGGTAGCGAGTTCAAGTCACGCTCGCGCCTAACGTTGCGGGTTTTCACCTCCCATTTTGACGTGTTGTCGTTCTGGTGGGTTGGTGTGTGTGTAGTGTCAGACAGGGCTTCCTGTCCCCCACTATCCTGAAACAGTCATTCCCGTCTGGCCTATTAGCATTGGCGGGTGTGGACGTTTTACCTCAATGTAACTAAAGGATCCACTGTCTTCTTTGGGAGTGGGGACCATTACTATTTCCCCTCCTCCCCCCCCCCCCCCCCCCACACAGGAGCGGTTCCTGGGAAGTCTACCCATTTTTTGTGTGCCAAGATTGGTACGTTATGGGTTTGAGTCTCAGGGAGTTCATGCTTAAACACACACACACACACACACACACACACACACACACACACACACACACACACACACACACACACACACTCCCTCTCTCTCTCTCTCTCCCTCACACACACACACGCACACACACACACACACACACACACACACACACACACACACACAACAAGACAACAACAACAACAACAACAACAACAACAACACAACACACACACACACACACACACACACACACACACACACACACACACAACACACACACACACAACACAACAACACACACACACACACACACACACACACACACACACACACACACACACACACACACACACACCACACACACACACACACACACACACACACACACACACACACACACACACACAACACAACACACACACACACACACACACACACACACACACACACACACACACACACACACACACACACACACACACACACACACACTTTCTCGCCGCCTATCGTCACATGATCTTGTTCTGGCGATACCAGATGAACGTGAAATTAAACCGACTCGTTCCCCCGCCCATCCTGGGATGATTAGCCCTGTCTGCTTTATCGCCTGAAGTAGGTTCGGACTTTGAGCCGGAAAGTAATCTTACGTGCTGATACCAGCTTTAACCACTAGCATGACCACGGATCGACGAAAAAAATCGAAGGTAGAGCACGATGTGAGAGGCCCAAGAAACTGTGACATCCCACGCACCACCCCCTCTCCACTCACTCACTCTCGATGCCATTAGAATATTTCATGACGCATATTCAAACGCATATCCTAGCGTCAGACAGGCCCGGGAGAAACAAACACCTGCAGTGTTTGGGTCAGAAAGCAGGGAGGAAACTTCTAAGGTGCGTTCGTTGAAACTCTCTCTCTCTCTCTCTCTCTCTCTCTCTCTCCCTCTCTCTCTCTCTCTCTCTCTGTGTGTGTGTGTGTGTGTGTGTGTGTGTGTGTGTGTGTGTGTGTGTGTTGTGTGTGTGTGTGTGTGTGTGTGTGTGTGTGTGTGTTTGCGAACGCCTTGCTCTAGACACGGTCAGTCCGGCCCTTGAGATGAATTGTGCCCGTTTTTTCTCCAGCTCTTGTAGATTGCCGAAGAGCTTTAGAGCTTGAATTGAAACTCAAAGGTGAAATCCCAGTCTCCCTAATCGAGCCCGACTGCACACGTTAGTACAAGTCTCATGACGACGTGCCTATGGTGGGTTCGAACCCACTATCTTCCGACCGATTCGAACCACTGCGCCGCAGCGGCTGGTGAAACT
>JADBJO010004218.1:57500-60000 GCA_016801955.1 Conus betulinus | reverse complement strand
TTCAGCGCCACGTAGGAAAGAAAAGGCCCTACTCACCCAGCCAGACTCCGCTCCCAGACTGAGGCTGTTCGGGGAGAAAAAGCGTCTAAAATTCACACTGCAGTGACAATCATCAAGGTTTTGAGTTATCTCGTTTCTCTGCTCCGAACCTTCATATTACCTCTACTAAAGAGAGCAAGTTCACGAGAAATTAATTTTTTTTTTCGTGCGTGCATAAAACCTTCCCATTTACTTTTTTTGACACTGTGATTTTGTTTCTGTGTGTTTTCTCTCGTTGCCCACCACCCACCCCTCCCCCACTCCTCCCCCCCCCCCCCTTCCCCAAACACCCGACCCTCTTCAATTTATCAGACAGGTTGCAGATATCATCTAAGAGATTAAACTGAAGACGGCCTATAAGGAAAATTGCAATCAGATATGTCAAGCTTACACGGAAGCTGCTACGCTGGATGCATAAGGAAAAAACTGCCATCGTTTTTTTTTTTCTTCAAATGATCGGTGCATAAAAAAAAAACTAGCTATCAGGCGTATCCGGGACACCACCCTGAATGTCCGTATCCATGCAGGCTATCAGGGAAACGGAGGAGGCGGGGGGTGGCAGGCGCAACAGTGAGTGACGTTAGAGCGATAATCGGCAACAGGTGATCATGACCCTTCATCGTCTGGATGGAACCAAGCTGGCACAGTCCAGCACATGGAAGAATAACCTTCCTCGCCACAGAAGCAGAAACATCTAAAGCTGGTCCCACCATACTTCTAGTTAATTTTCCCGCCTGTCATAATCGTTTACGTTGTCAGCCTACAAATGTTAGCAAAAAAAAAAAGAAAAAAAAAAAAAAAAAAAGAAAAAAAAAAACGCTGAATGTTTATCACCGTAAATATTTTGTGCATCGGTGTATTAGCCAATGTGATAGCAGTAAAACAAGAAATCAATTCTATCGGGTATAATTTCTGAATAATTGCAAACTGGCTTACTCAACGCTGATCGCTTATTCGCTATTGACGCAGTGTGATCGGGTCTGGCTCGATACTTTGTGAAACGACCTCGGGTTGGTAGACGTTTTCGGCGCCGTTTTCACTCCACCGAAGGGCGTCTAAAAGTCACATTCTTTCCCCACCCTCTCCTCTCGCCCCAAACTTCAGCACTACCAAAAAAAACTACCGCAACAAAAGCATGTCGACCCTAAAGAAAACAGAAATTAAATTTACAAAAAAAAAAAAAAGAAAAAAAAAAAAAAAAAAAAAAAACGAGCTTAAAAGTGAAACGGCCATCAATCATCATCAAACTTTATTGACCGATGGACTACATCGTGTTAAAGGCACCAGCCAGTTCCCATTTATTTCTTTTTCTCTCCTGAGGGGAAAAACATGTAAGCAAAGTAAATGAGAAAAACACCTAGAAAAAAAACTGCCCAACAGCAAATATGAAAAAAAATGAATGGGGTAGTTACCGTCTTTTCACTGCTTTCGACCAATCTGCTTTAGTTGTCAGGATACAGACGAAGTAACGCTGAGTTATTAGACCACCTAAGGAAAGGAACGAACACATTACAGCACAGATACAACGTGTTTCGACCCTGAAGTCTTTTTATAGATAATACAAAAAAATGTGATACCCACAGAACAAAATAATGGCTTATTGTGCATGGATGAAGTCTCTTTGCAGGGGAGTCACACAAACACAGGTTATCTGTCTTGAGTGTGTACGTTTCAGACTTTGCTTTGAATAGAGGGAGGAGGGGACAATGCGTGTCACGACAATATCAATCGAACATAAAGTATTGAGAATGATAATGCGTTATGTACGAAGAGATAATGATTAAGTAAATTAATTTTTAAGAAAAGAACCGAATGAAAAATGACAGTATAACAAAGTAAAGAAATTGAAAACTGAAATGGGGTAGATGACTCTATTGAATAAACAGACAAGAAAGTGAACAGAGACATATCAGTTCCATCTGAATACGTAACAGGTTGGTGAGGCTGGTATGCAGCTTATAGCCCAGCCGACCGCAAAGGGCCATATCAGGGCTGTCACCACGTGGAAGTCAACTCACAAGTCATCCAAAAAGCAACAACAAAACATACACACATCTCTTTAAAGTACATTTTCTGAAAAACTCACCAGAAACGTCGTTAAAAATCTTTCTTCCGTAAAATCTGAGATCAGATGAAAAATGTCAATCCCTTTCAGAAATTCAAAGATGACGTCAGGTGGTGGGGGTTTTCTCTGCTGTAAAGCGCTTATGTCTCACATCGTACAAATCCCAAACACTCTAAAAGAATATGTTTCACTGTGAGTGGCGCGCGTGACATGGAATGCACGGAGTTTCTGTGTAACAGATAAGGTACAGCAGTTTGTTTGAACTACCAAGATGTTTTTAATTGTGCAAAAATCATTTGCTTGAAGGGAAAAAAACAGCACATGGCGAAAAAAAAAAAAAAAAAACTGAGGCATGCAATTTCATGCTCTCTGTATGTCATGCATACATGAATACTA
>JADBJO010004218.1:47500-52500 GCA_016801955.1 Conus betulinus | reverse complement strand
ACACACACACACACACACACACACACACACACACACACACACACACACACACACACACACACACACACACACACACACACACACACACACACACACACACACACACACACACACACACACACACACACACACACACACACACACACACACACACACACACACGTACACACACACACACACACACACACACACACACACACACACACTGGACATCACCCTGGGCAGTGTGAGGGGCGGAGTCAGGCCCGGTGCCCGCAGTGTGGGTGGGTCCGCTGTGAATGGTCCAGTTCAGGACGAGTCCCGGGCCGCCCCGTCCCCACAGGCACAGGCCCTCGTCAGCCTCGAACGAGCAGTTCAGCACTGGAGGCAGTAGACACAAAGGGCTACATACACCTTGGCCTTTCATCATTAGAATTGCTGTCGTCGTGGTCGTCTTAATGTCATAGAGTGTTACGCAACTGAATTGTTCCCTGCCTCGTTTTATTTTCAACTTCGTTTCAATTAAATCTAGGCTGTTTGTATTTGTTTCTGTCCGTCTTTGTGTTTGTCTTTTGATCTCCTTTGCATCCTTGGGTGGATCCTCAGGCGTATGCTCAAAGATTGTCCCCTACATTTTATGTTTGTATAATGTCTCTAATTTTTTCAGCAACATTATTTCCTCCCCACACTTTCGTTTTGTTTCATTACTCTTCTTCGCTGGCTGCTTTGGGGGTGCTGCTGGATTCTTTTTTGAACCCTTGGTGGTGAGAACACCACAGTATTATGGACTGTGGTGTGTCTCTATTTGACGCCAGGAGCAGAGACACAATCAGCCATGTGTCTCTGACGAGTCCGATCCAGCTGACAAAAGGCAACACAAGTAGATGAGCAGGCAACACAAGGCCTATGCCTTCGAAAGGGACACAAGGTTCCCTCAGATCTGCCTTCGAAAGGTATTACGATGGTTCCCTCATGTAGCTAGTGAAGAGTTTTCATATTTATGATATTCTTTCTTAATTTTATGTTCCCATATATTCTCCATCTTCCCCTCACCTCCTCCAAGTTAAGATCTTTAACAAGTCATTACTGTGTTGACGGAGGCGTTGTTGGCCTGCGCTTGTTTTTCCCCCCCACTATTAGATTGTTCGTCTTTGTATTTTTCTGACTTTATTCAGGTTTAAAAGTCTGTGCCAGTCTTGAATAAAATTCACTCTGTGTTAGGTTTTCTTGCGGGAGCAAGACTTACCCTCCTTGTTTATTGAAATGTAGTTCAGTTAGTCGTTAGGTTTTGTTCTTCTCCTTCTTCTCTCTCATTTTCTTTGGTGCTAATCATTGTCGTAAGTATCATGAAACTGAAATATAACCCAATCTTGGCGTTGTTGTTGTTACTACAGTTCAGTTTTGTCGTTATCGTTTGGTGGTTGGTCGTTTATTTGGCGGTAATTGTTGCAATGTTATAGAGTGTTATATAACTGAAATATATTCCCGTTTATTCGGTTTTTTTTATGTGTGTGGCGATGATGACAACAGAATAGTATGCATTATAATCCAGCTTATTATTAATGTATGCAAAATCATACAAACTTTACGATACGATGCAAACTGTACAACATAATGCAGTACATTATATTGCTACGTAATGCAGTAAAACAGAACGCAATGCTGTTGAACACAATACAATGTAGTGATATTCTCAGCCATACAAAGTCGTGCAAAAACGATGCAATGCAGTACGTCATACTCTGTGTGCCATAAACCACTCGACACCATGATTTGAGCCTAGAGACAGAATGCTAACCCAGGGATCGCTTCTGATCGAGAGGGGCTTCAAAAATCGTCTTCCTCCCTTCTCCTCATCTCCTCATCACTCATCATTACCACAGCAAATACAAATACAGAGGTAAGTTCTTGCTGAATCGTTATCGTCTGGATACCATTCCATGAACAATATTGGTCACAGAGGTGCTGCGACAGGAACATGAACGACGGTGTCGCTGCTGCTTGTCTGTGTTCATCACGGGGTTACTTTCCTTAACAACGTCATGCCCGAAATCACTGCTTGACGGGTGAGCACGTGTGGCAGATACACGCCTCAGGGTGTAAATCCTGCCCCTTTGTTCCAAAATCACCCTTTTCCATCAGAATTCTCATATTGTCCCCCCCCCCCCCCCCACCACCACCACCACAATATGTCAATCCAAAGCTCATTGCAGCTGAAAATGACAGGGGGTGGAGGGGGGGGGGTGATTCTGAATCTGAGTCAGAACAACCCCGTCCACCCTGTTCTAAAGCCATTTTCCAGCGTGTAAGTTGGAGCAGGGTCCACACTCCCCAGTGCGTTATTTGGGGACAATATTCCACGGAGTGAATTAATAGGCATGTGCCCATTTCCATCTCCCTCTTACACAGTACGGGTAAATTTGGGAACGTGCCTATGTCCACTCCATGGGTGTGATTAGACATTGCCCCAAATCATTCACTGGAGGTTGGGGGGGGGGGGGGGGGGTTGTGACAGGCCAGAAGGTAAGTCTGGCTCAGGTCCAGTATGAATGCCCCCTTCACCCACCCACTCTCTTAAATCCAGGTGCGATGTGCTTCGATGTATGTAATATTTTGACAATTTTAAAGGAGGGATGTAATTTAAGAACAAAGGGATGAGGTTAGTCTGGTTTTTTACTTCTCGATGATGATGAGGGGAGTGTGTGTGTGTGTGTGTGTGTGTGTGTGTGTGTGTGTGTGTGTGTGTGTGTGTGTGTGTGTGGGGGAATATTTTCAGGCGTGGAGAGACATTTTTCTATGAGCAAAATAACGGGTAACCTGACGATCGGCGGAATCAGTTTCCTCCTTACAGCGTGCGTTCTGATTGTGATATGAACATTAGGAACTTGAGTTAATTTTATCAAGGATGCTATAAAATACTATGAATTAAAAGAAAAATATTTGTCCCTTTCGTTCACACACACACACACACACACACACACACACACACACACACACACACACACATACATACACGCACGCACATACATACACGCACACACCGCTCCAAAAAGACAAACACATCATATGTCAGATTACAAAAAAAATCAAACACACTGAAAAATACACATTTTCAACACTGTCACTCACGTCCCGGATCGCACACTCCCGGCAGACTGCTGACGTCATCGATGGCGATGTCGCCGAACATGTCCGGCCCGCGGGTTGCCCTCAGATGGATCCGCCACGGAGTGGGTGATGGAGAGGTCGGCACAGGCACTGTCACCTCGCCCAACCGCCATACGTTGCCGTGGTTACCAGACTTGTGCCACAAGGTCGTGTTGTGCCTGTGGTCTTCCGGGTGCTGCTGGGAGAAAATGTATGTATGTATGAATCTATGTACCAGTCATTCCATTAAGCTATACCATACGAAAGCAGAATGGAGCAAGCGCACCTCTACAAGGCAGAAGTATGCCAGTCTAGCGAGCAGCTTGAGGGAATCTGGCTTCCAGACCCGGGTCTTCGCTGTAGAAGTTTGAGCGACGGGATTTGTAGGCTCATCAGCCTATGATCTCATGGAACAGCTCGGGATTTCACGTAAGAAAAAGACCAGAACCCTGAAGGCAATGACAGAGGCAGCCGAAAAGAGTTCAAGCTGAATCTGGTCGAGGAGGAACAAAAGTCAACTTCACATAGCTTAAATTTCCCTACTTAGAACAGGTGTCCTGTTAGCAGTGGGGTAAGACATCCGTCTAAAAAAAAAAAAAAAAAAAAACGCACGCCTTCAGACGCCCACCCATCCAAAAGTTAGGGGTCGAATATCCTGGAAGCGCCAGGAAAGAAAAGTTGGCAGCAGAAGGGCATCTGGGAGTCATGATGACCTGGATAAGGCCCCGCCCCCTTAGAGTGTAAGGAGTTCAGGGCCGAAACACTTGTCTGCGGGGGGTGGGGTGGGGGGGGGGGGGGGGGGTTCTTCTCTGAAGACCTTCTGCTGTTAAGCTCTCTCTAGAGTTTCTTCCTACTAGGTATGTATGAATCTATGTATCATTCATTCTATTAATCGTCCAGTCCATTGGTCATACAGTCACCAGCTGCCGTGGTGCACAGTGATTGACATGGGGGGTCGAGGCTTTGAAATCCATCAGAGGCATGGATTCAGTTTTTGGGAATTTCTGGGTTCAGGCCAGGGCTACTACGAAGAACTGAGTGCACGAAGGGTTCAAACAGGAATCGTAGGACCACACAGCAGAGTTTCATCCATTGAAGTGATGCATTCCTGAGAGTGGTGTTCAAATTTCCTGTGCAAGACCGCATATATCTGTATCTCTCGGGCCTGGACAATCCGGGATATATTATGAAAGGAAAGGGAGCATGTCCCCGTCACGCACTCTCATACTTCAAAACAAACAAAACAAAAGCAACACGATAGCATCATATTCAACTTCTTCATCCTCACTGATCATTATGATGTCTCAAATTCCGTGACCCTTCATGCCCCACTCTCGTGGTGACCTCATACTCAATTTCTTCTCCACGTTCAGATACTTGAAGAATTCATGTCGAATGTCTTCGATGTCGGCAAATTCACGAGGACTGGACACGATGGCATTCTCCCGAGGAAGACGTTCCTTCACGCTGGCTCCACGGCCACGCAGTGAGTGTCCTGAGCAGCGTTTTCAGCGGATGGTGTCCTTGGTATGTCTGATCATACAGGTCCTGCTGACCACCATGAAAGTGACTCGGCAGTAGTGCAGTGTCTCCTCTCTGGTGGGTTGCTTAATGGCTACCAGATATCGAGTTCTGCACAGAACTCAGTTGAAACAGGCCCCTGCGCAGTGCGGCTGTGCATGAGGTGGACGGAATAAGTGACTAGGAGTTATGCCACTGCGATTGCACGGAACTAAGACAGCACCAAAAAAAAAAATGAATAAAAAGGTCAACTAGTCAATCAGTTGATGCATGAACTCCAAATCAAGAAGTCGTCAAGTTTATTAAACCAGTGTTGTGCAAGAAACTAAGACCTTCGTCACACGACAATTTTT
>JADBJO010004218.1:7500-32500 GCA_016801955.1 Conus betulinus | reverse complement strand
GTGTGTGTGTGTGTGTGTGTGCGTGTGTGAGTGTGTGTGTGTGTGTGTGTGTGTGTGTGTGTGTGTGTGTGTGTGTGTGTGTGTGTGTGTGTGTGTGTTTGATGTGTGTGTGCATATGTGTGTGTGTGTGCGCGCGCGCGCGCGCGCGCGCGTGTGTGTGTGTGTGTGTGTGTGTGTGTGTGTGTGTGTGTGTGACAGAGAGAGAGATGTTAGTCATGTAGCAGTTTGTTCAAACAATTTAATTTCATGCATGTTTGCATACTATTTGGTTTGGACTAGATAGAAACAGTCTGTATTGCAAACAATGAACGAAAACTTCCCTGCTTTCAACATATGTCATAGATAATTTCTCACTGGAGGCACGAGTGGTTATACGCTTTATAGTGTATAGCATCCATCAATAGATCGTTTGAGCTTATTAGTTTCCTTTTGATTGCTTTGTTTCAAGACAAAAGTCAGCATCATTGATTAAAAACCTCATCATATCAAAGTCAAAGCAAACATGTTGCTACTAACAATGCTGAGCTGTTTCTTTTTGCACCATCCAGATTTCAGCAGATTGCTGCTCTCAGAATTTCGACGATGTCTGTTTCTGTCTCTAACTTCATATCGTTCCAAATACTTTGTGTCGCGAAACTGGGAGAAGAACATGTGTGATATGTATGAATATCTTGATTTCGAGTACTTTTAAATGCGTGTTAGTAATTACATGTTGAAAAGAGGGCATACTGCAAATAATACTTACAGATTTACGACCAGAAGAGGGCGACCACGTAAATGCCCGAAGTGTTCCTAGAGTAGAATGCGGCTTGTTATATAAAAGGTCTGAATACTGGTATTCCAATACAGCAGACATGTATGCTAGCAGCTCTGTTACTGAATACAAGGGTAGACCGGTTATGCTTGTACTAAAGTTACGCATACTTGTTTTTTGTTTGTTTGTTTGTTTTTGTTTCCCCTGACGGGGTATACTTCAATTGTTTATGTTGAGCTCATCCTGTAATTTTTTCTGTTGCATTACTTTCTTTCATTCTTCAGTGCTCTTCATGAAAACTATGGTCTCTAAAGACAAAGACAAACAGACCAACCCAAATATCAACCAATATGTATCTTCAGTTTTCATGAACAGAAACTGCAGTTTTATTGCCTCAAACATCACTTCGCTGCCAGAAAATACAACTGCCGTAAGTCTGAAAATCAAATTTTACAGGAGACGAAAAAAAAAAAAATTCCCCCACTAGATATACTGTGAGCTGAGCTTCGGTACAAATATTTTGATCACAACAGGTTTATTTTCAGGATGGTGTGGTTAGGAATTGGCTACGTTATGCCCCTTGGCCCGAATTTATAGTATACCAAAAACCTAAAAAAATGAAAACATGAAAATAAAAAGGAATCGAGTTACGGCAGTTGTACTTCCGGGCAGTGACTTGAACTTTACGTAAACTTTCAAACACAAGAAAAACCCGTCCACAAAGATCGAGTTATCCAATTATTCCTGGGATCTGATGTACATCCTGGTACTGCTCGCAGGACCCGGATAATCCCGTCACAAGGTCAATGGCGATGTCACTGCTGTCCGACACGCCTCGGACGGCCCGGAATTTCAGATTGATGGGGGAGTTGGGGTCAGGGGCTGTAATGGTCACTTTGGCCTGCGTCCACTTTGGGTTTTGGTCATCTGACGTACGGGTCAACTGATTGCTGTCCCGGCCGTTTTCGTCCTGAGGAAAAGAGAAAAAAAGCTGTATATTGTTAAGCATCTACAACAGTGATGATCACTGCCACACGTTCATATTATCGTCATCAGGATCAGCAGCAGTTTCGCCATTTTCATTAACAAAAGCAGGAACGATTAGAACTCTTTGACCTTACCCCCCCCCCCCCCCCCCCCCCCCCTTAGAAAAAAATAATAAACAGAACTCTTTAATTTTCTTTCAAAGAACAAAAACACTTGACGTTCCCACAGAACACGAACTCTTTGAGCCCCTTTCCGACGAACTAAAAACAAGAATTCTTTTTCTAAAATCTATTTTCCAAAGACCAATAACTCTCTGACCCGCTTTCAAAGGAACAAGAACTCTCTTTCCCTCTTCTCAAAGAACAAGAACTCTTTGACACTCTTTCCACAGAATAAAAATTCTCTAAACCCTCGTCCGAAGAGCAAAACAACAACAACAACAAAATAAAAACAACAACAACAACAAACAACAAACAAACACCCAAAACCTGAGCTTCATCTGAAAGAACAAGATTTCTGACTCTCTTTCCAAAGAGCATACATTGATTTCTTTCCATCGTTGTGGATATTGGTGTTGTTGTTTCTCTATCGGACAGAAAACACGTGAGCTTATGTCACCTGGTTTTTTTGTTTTTTAGGTTTTGTGTTGTTGTTGTTTGCTAGTTTGTTTTGTTTTGTTTTTCTGAGCTACGAAACCTAGAAGTAGCGGTAGACGGCAATGAATAAGGAGCTCTAAGATTTTTTTTTTTTAACTGAATCAAACTCCATCCTATGCTTAAATGTTTCAACGACCGAACACTCACAGTTTCACTGTCTGGTTTCTTTTTCTTTTTCTTTTTTTCTTTTCTTTTTCTTTTTCTTTCTTTCTTTCTTCCTCCCCCCCCCCCCCCCCCCCCCCCCCCCCTTTTTTTTTGTTTTGCACCACTTGCGAAGCAAACTTGCCTACAATTCAGTAATTGCCTGTCGCTTCAATTTTTTTTTTTAAAAAAGAATTTGTAACAGCTAACGAACGGCAAAGCTTGTTCGATTTATTGTACAAGCGTCCTTCACAAAAGGTGTCGCTATCGTTAATACGTTTGGCTGAGCCGAATGTAAAGAAGGCTTCAATAAGATAAGACAGAGTGAGATAAAATAAGATGAATTAAGATAAAATAAGAAAAAAAATGTATTATCTTCATCAAGAAATAGAGAAATTGTGTCAGGTCCAGCAGCAATTCAAAGGGCAACAATGGACAGGACAACAGACATTATGTAGAGCGAGTGATTAACGCTTTAAAAATATAAATGATTAAACGTTACACAGGTTTATCGTTTAAAGACGTTTCACCTAATCATGATATCACTAAAAAGTACAACTCGCTATCTTTGAAAAGCAAATTCAACGTTCGAGAGGAAAAGTCAATATGAAACAAGCATGAATACAGGTTCCACCCCCACCACACCATACCCCACCCCCCATACACGCACACACTTCCCCCCCTTCGCCCACCCTATTATCCGTCCACCTACAGCCACACCCATCCCACGCACGCGCGCGCGTGTATGCACACACACACACACACACACACACACACACACACACACACACACACACACACACACACACACACACACACACACACACTCACTCACTCACTCACTCACTCACTCACCCACTCACGCACACAAAGTGACATAACTAATATTCACGATTGTTCATTCACACGTGCACTGGGCTCCGTAGGTAAAGTGGCATAAAAGTATTCAGCATTAAAGAAATAAACTGATGTCGGAACACAAATTTTCTCTGTCCTAGATGTAAATCACATTGACATAAAACGTGTTCTGGTGATTAGAGATCATAGTATTCGGCTAACACACACGGCCATCATTGCTCATCATCTGTCCTGCCTTCCGACAACTCGTTTCTTATGCAACTCTTGCAAACTAACTTACCTTGCAATCCACAACTTTACTGCACACGATCACGGTGCCATTTGAAACTCGCTTGCTTCTCACACTCAAACTTCCACACCAGCATACAATCAAACTGTGAACTTAAGACTCCATGCAAAGAAGATAACAGGTTTGTACAGATCTTCGAACGGACTCTCTTGTTTCTATTGGCAAAAGATTCTTGATTGACATTTTTATGTATATTGTCAACATGGTTGTCAGTTTCTGCCGACGAAGGATTCTTGATCAACCTGTTTGTGTATATTGTCAACATGGTTATCAGTTTCTGTTGACAAAAAAAAAAATCTTGATTGACATGTTTATGTATATAATATTGTCAACACGGTTGTCAGTTTTCTGTCGACAAAGATTCTTGATCTACCATTTATTTATTGTCAACATATTATCGTTTCAACGACAGATGGTTGTCAGTTTCTGTCGACCAAAAAAAAAAAAAAAATCTTGATTGACATGTTTATGCATATTGTCATGGTTGTCAGTGTCGACAAAGATTCTTGATTGACATGTTTATGTATATTGTCAACATGTTCTTGACTGACATGTTTATGTCTATGGTCAACATGGTTCGTAGTTTCAGTCGACAAAAGATTCTTGGTTGACACGTTTATGCATAAAGTCAACATGGTTGTCAGTTTTTTTTGGAAAAAAAAAAAATCGTGATTAACATGTTTTTTGTCTACGGTCAAACACGGGTCGTCAACCACTGACCACTTGCACGACCTCCAGCAGGCCCAGGTCCTGACCCTGCATGAAGTAGAAGAAGGAGAGGCAGATAGGCCCCTGCAGGTACAGGTCCTTGGAGATCAGTTCCGCCCGGTGACCTGCCAACCCTCCGTTGCCCTCCAGGTACAGGTAGTAATCGTTACCTGCACGCCACCCACCGTGAATGTGCCCGCGGCCGTCTGTCCTCTCGCGCATCCTCCGCCGCTCCAATATCTTCCCCCAGAACCTTCACTCTATCTCTCCCATCCCCACCCCCAACCCAACCTGTTTTGAATAGTGCATACATTAATACAGCAGTAATATACGTGGAAAGACAACAACAACGAATATGAAGAAACAACAACAACAGCATCAATAACGAAAACAACACACACACACACACACACACACACACACACACACACACACACACACACGCACGTACGCACGCACACGCACACACACACCCACGCACGCACGCACGCACGCACACACACACACACACACACACACACACACACACACACACACACACACACACACACACGCACACTTTAAAGCAGTAACAAATTCTGTCCGTGCGCAGTGTGTGTGTGTGTGTGTGTGTGTGTGTGTGTGTGTGTGTTGGTGGTGTGTGTGTGTGTGTGTGTGTGTGCGTGTTGTGTGTGTGTGTGTGCGCGCGCGTGCGCGCGCGCGCTTGACCAAGCAAATACGTGCACGCACGTCTAAACTCGCGTGCATATGTTGGCTTGGGTAGTGTGTGGATTATCTACGTATACGTGGTGTTGATGTACACATTTGTGTATGTACATGAACTTATCTCTGATACAATGAAGTCCTTCCTTAAAGTGATTTTTCTGGATAATTTTAATCTGTTTTCATGCTATTACAACTCTCGTTTTTACACCCAGAAAAGATTTAGTCTTTGAAATAAAATCATGAATGCATTGTTCTGTGTCTTGAGGTATAAGCGTAGATTTCTTGTGGGCTCCATTACATTGTGGTTAAAAGTGAAATGAAATAGCAGATTTTTTTTTGTAAAACATGGAATGAGAAAATACACGTAAAGTTTTTTTTTTTTTTTTTCAAAACGTCCGTCCGTTTTTTTCTTTCCAAACGATTTTTTTTTCTCTACCTAAAATATTTTTTTTTTAAGTTTTAGAAAATGACATTTGTAAAGGTTCTTGTGGAAAGTTGGCACCATGTTGTCCATCTGTTCCCGCGCTCAGTTAAAGCAAAGTATAAAGTCAGATCCGAACACATGAATTACAAAATGTTCTCTTGATGGTGCATGTTTCTGGGGAGGGGGGGGGGGAAGAAGGGGGGAAGGAGGGGGGGGGGGGCTTAATTTCGATGTATTGTCTGGCATTTAACAGAACTTTGTGAAGTTGTTGTCGTACCCTGGCTAAAAGACTCTAGGGATCATCCGAACAGCCGAAGTACTTGAACACTATGGTACAAATGCATCAGCTGGGGATGAGAACATTACGTGTGTGACCGTTTTTGATTACCCCCCCGCCACATGGGCAGCCACACACTCCGACTTCGGGGGATTTTGGAGACTGATAATGTTATGCTAGGAGCTTGTCACAACTGACGACAATCCCGCAAAACTATGCATTTTTGATGTAGCCTTGCCTTGGTGCGGGCTGTTTAGTGATTTAGTACCTTTTATGACGGAGAGACGTTGAATAGAACGATTGAAGTGATCTTCATTGCGAATCGTCTGAACCGGCACGTAAAAGCTCTGGGTTTTCTTTTTCTTCAAATGTCATTAGTTCATTACTATATCAAAGTAGATCTGATTTGGCGAAGATTTTCTGTCTTTCCTTATGCTGCCCCACAACAACAACAACAATAACAACAACAACAACAACAACAACAAACAACGACAACAACAACTACAAAGACAACAAAGAAAACAAAAAGAAGAAGAAAGGAAAGACATTTCTGCAAGTTTAGCTTAGCTTAGCTTAGCTTAGCTTAGCTTAGCTTAGCTTAGCTTAGCTTAGCTTAGCTTAGTGTGTGTGTGTGTGTGTGTGTGTGTGTGTGTGTGTGTGTGTGTGTGTGTGTGTGTGTGTGTGTGTGCGTGCGAGCGAGCGCGCACGCATGCGTACGTGCATACGTGCGTGTGTGCGTGCGTGCGTGCATGTATGTGTGCGTGCGTGTGTGCGTGCGTGTGTGTATGTGTGTGCTGTGGTTTGACCGCAAATATCACTCAGAAGATTGCAATTCAATGATGGAAGAAGTGCTAAGTGTATGTCACATGCATTCTGCTCTGACTGTCTGCCTGGACCGGATCCCCCCCCCCCCCCCCCCCCCCCCCCCCCCCCCGTACGTGTATTGTTGAGGAGCATGGCGTGCGAAGGGCCGGTGCCCGAGGTGTCGGTGGGTCCGGAGTGTCGTGTCCAGTCCATGTCGTCTGTCTTCACCTGCAGCCAGTGGCACAGCGAGCTCTCAAAGGAACAGCTCAATACTGGAAGAAAAACAAAACAAGAAAAAAAAAAGAAAAAAAAACAGGTGTAGGATCCAACAGACTGCAAGTCACGATCATCTCTGTCTCTCTGTCTCCCTGTTTCTGTCTGACGCTGTCTCTGTCTCTGGTCTGTCTCTGGTCTGTCTGTCTGTCTGTCTGTCTGTCTCTCTCTCTCTCTCTCTCTCTCTCTCTCTCTCCTCTCTCTTCTCTCCCCTCTCTCTCTCTCTCTCTCTCACATACTCTCACATACTCTTACACACATACACATGCACGAACACACACATGTGCACGCACACACACATGCACGCAACACTGGCATGCAGCACACACACACACACACACACACACACCACACACACACACACACACACACACACACACACACACACACACACACACACACGTGGTTCCAAATAAGAAAAAAAAGAGTTCTCAAGATGTAGAGTTCTCATTTTCATTCTCAATTTGAGGGTAAATCATGTGGAATTAAACGAAAAAGAAAACCCTCCACCAGCAAAACGGATTTTTAAATGCGTCCTTAAAGAAACGTAACTCTAGATGCTTAGGACTGTCCGAAAGAAACGTAACTCTAGATGCTTAGGACTGTCCGAAAGAAACGTAACTCTAGATGCTTAGGACTGTCCGAAAGAAACGTAACTCTAGATGCTTAGGACTGTCCGAGCTGTTTGGTTTTTGATTCCTTAGGCAGAAGGCAGACTTCGATGTATGTAGTGCCACCATTAATGTATCACTGTATTTCTGTCTGAAACACTTCTGTTGTTGTTGTTGTTGTTGTTGTTGTTTGTTGTTGAAGAAATGCAGACATTGTATTTACGAATTATGACCAATACTTACCACATGAGTGTTTTTTTGTTTGTTTGTTTTTTCAATGCTGTATATTGTTTGTATGTTTTTTTCAATGCTGTATATTTTCCCCATAACGATTGGTCAGTCACCAAATGCATGTTTGTCCTATATATATAAAGATTTGTACAAAGGAGACCCAAGTGTGTAAGATATTGTGATGATCAAGGTGTAATTTATATCTCTAGCCACTAAGTGGCTGAAGTCACGTGCCATTCTGCCGTTGCAACAAGTTTGCTGTTCCTTCCTTCGTCGCTATTTTGGGAAATGGTTCATTTTGTTTCCTCCGCGAGACAGTTATGTTTTGACTCGTGTCATTAGTATGTTTGTCTTTTAATCTGTAAGCGAGATAACACAAAACTTGTATAAACCATTTCGGGCCAAACCTATTGGAAAGATCAATTGTATCCTAGTTGGACGAATCCATTGAGGTTTAGTGCGGATCAAAGAGGTGAATCCGGATCAGCCGTTGGATCCAGGACAAGCGAAGCAAGACTGTTACAAATTTTGATCACACAGCAAGTTTTTGAATCTTCTTAACCTTTAATCCATTTCAGCCAAACTGGGTTGAAAAAATTAAGCGTGCAGTTCAAAGAGCGATCCGATCACACTTTGATGCGGATCCATGGTGCGGATTCGGATCAAACATATGGTAGATCCAGGATCCGTTCAGCAAAATTCATTCATTCATTCATTCATTTTTCATTAATTAATTAATTAATCAATCAATTCATTCATTCATTCACACATTTGTTCATTCATTCATTCATTCATTCATTCATTTATTCGTTCATTCATTCGTTCATTCATTCATTCATTCACTCACTCACCCATTCATTCATCGGATCGTTGTTTAATTAATCAATCAATTAACCTCATTTTTATCCATTTATTTCTTCGTTTATTTATTCATTGATAGCTTAAATGCCAATGAGAATCAACTACTTCGTAAGCGATCAGCCCTCGTCCATCACCCAGCGAGAAGACCCACTCACAGGCCGGAGCGCAGACGCCGGAAGAACTGCTGACGTCATCCAGGGCGATGTCGCCGTAGTGGCTGGAACCCCGATGGGCCCTGAAGGTCAGCTGGATGTCGGGCGACGGGAACATCGCGGGCATCACCGCCACCTCCGCCAGTTTCCAGCCGATGCCCTGGTTCCTGGACATGCTCCACAGAGTCTGGAGGCTCCCGGAGTCGTTCAGGCTCTGCCAATGATGCGGTACTTGGATCCGTTAGCTTAGTAGCGGTTGTGTGAGATGATGGAAGAAGGAGCTCAACGTACCCAGGACGCGACTACAAAAGGGAATTTAAATCGACTCAGCACCATCTTTGTGTGTGGTGCTCGTGGGCTTCTCTCTCGCTCTCTCTCTCTCCTCTATATCTCTCTATTCTCTATCCTCGCTCTCTCTCCTCTCATCTTTGTGTGGGTGTGTGTGGGTGTGTGTGGTGTGTGAAATTGGAAGCGAGTTCAAGTACTAATTTGTTTCTCTCTGCGCCTCTCTTTCTCTCTCTCTTCTCTCTCTCTCTCCTCTCTATCTATCTTCAGAACAACTCAGAAGAAGGGTTGAGTTAAGAGGTTACGACAATTGTAGCAAACTTCGTTCATTGTTGCCTCTCAAAACTGTTTTCTTCGTTCACCTTTTGTTTCTCCCGTCACAGATTTGAAAGCAGGTAAGCATGTGTGAAGGAAATACTTACTTGCCCCACCCTTCTCCCTCTTCATTTTCACACCCCCACCCCACCCCCACCCCACTCCTCTTTGCGACACACCGCCGATGAGAAGAGTCCTCGCATCGCTCATCCACTCCACGATGACCCAAACCCGAATCGACAAAGCAGGTTTCATGCACGTAGTCCTTTAGGCTCTCTGTATAAGTGGTGCTCGCACGCGCGCGCCTCCTCGACGCCGCCTTCGCTTTCATGTTGATACGATGTTTCTTCACGCACACGCGACACTCCGTAGGCTTCCGTCCAATGCGTCGCGCTCACGAATCCCTGGACACCACACAAAAACAACCCAACTTGACGCTTTCGTCTTTCCTATCACAGCAGACGCGAGATACAACCCCCTCCTCCGTCTGCGCCGTGGCGCACACTCTAGATGATGGTGAATCGGGTCTCTTATAAAAAAAACACCCATCTCTTCTATCTCTCTCTCTCTCTCTCTCGCTCTCTCCTCTCTCTCCCGGGCCTCATTGTCTCGTTAGTCTTATTTGTCGTCGAGAAATAGCTAAGGATGTTAGCATTATATCTTGTCTCCGTTTATCTGTATTACAGTGACGTGCTCGGAAACGGACGGCACGGTGTCTATCAGGGCTGATGTCATTGCTGAATTCTATATATTCCACCAGGCTGTATGATTCTTCCTACCATTTGTGTGTTACCAAGTTGCGTGCACAGTCCCCCTTCCATTCCAGTCCGACACTTGCTACCTACAAGTTCCTAAAATGGGCGCTCGTCAGATCTTAAATCAATCCGCTCCCACGGATACGTCGTAACAGTACATTAGCAGGACTCTCTGGTTTCTTTGTTAACCCGCAGTACACTCTACTTCGGCCGCGCCCACACCAGCTACACTAACTGCAGTACACGCTCGTGGCGTCTCACTCTCAGAAGCCGGCAAGGCACCCTGCAGACGCCTGTGTGCCTCTGCATGCTCGCAACCAGCTTGAGCCTGACCAGCTGTTTCAGTCATTATTTTGACCCCCCCCCCCCCCCCCCCCCCCCCCCCCCCCACCCCCCACCCCCCTCCCCCCCCCCCTATCTATGCTCGCTCTCGGCCTGAATTAAGCTGATGTATTAAGACTGTAATGCTTTTTCCAGGGTGTCTAGCAGAGCAATGTCCGTCTGTTCCAGCACGTGACAATTGTATGACTCGTCATATTTTCTGTGATGTTCTAGTGGATCTTTTTTATTGTTATTCAATCTGTTTGTATTCTGGAAAGCGTCGGAAGTACACTTTTATCGCTACTACTGAGTCTTGCCTTTGTTAGGAGAATAACAACGTGTGAGTGCTTGGCAACTATATGATATTTAGGTGTAGCTGGGAGTGGAGACTAGATAAACGCTGTGCCGTGTTGTAGCGCGTTATAAATTTTAAGCCGATGTGGGTTGCGGGCAGTATGATGTGTGCGTACGTTGTATGATCTTGACCAGCCTATTCGCTACTGCTATGATCGTAGAGGTCCGACTTGGCTTCGTCCTAGTAGTGCTGACAGGACGTGATACCATTGCATTTGAACTATACTAACTTTATAACCACCCCCACTAAATGAGGCTTGGCCTTTTTTGACGGAAAGTCATACTCGTGTTACCGTCTATCAGCGTATCGGGTGTCGTTTATCGGTCTCACTCTATCTCTCTCTCTGATCTTATCTCTCTTCTACAGTCTTTCTTTATCCTGTCTCTCTCGTGCTCTACATTTCTCTCCCTTATTCTTCTCTATTGCTCTGTGGAATGTATGAACTGTCTTGACAGGCAGAAACGACAGCAATACGCATCATAGTAGCTACTTCGTCACTAGCAGTCCATAGTGCTCTACGGTGCTCTGTTGCTCGCTGTCGCTCTGGCCGCGTGCAATTCTAGCTCTGTGTAGCATGACGGTCCTCGTGATACTGCGATGACTCGCTGCATCTCATCGTGACTACTGACTACTGACACGTTCTGCTTGTTTGCAGTCCCTCACAGACTCACTTGTCCATCTCTAATTGTGTTTATCTTCCCTCGTAAATTAAAATAAAAGCACAATGCATCGCTGTGAGAGCCGGCGCTGGATTATCGCCATTGTATCCGCCTGCTTGTTCTTCTGTTGTTTGTGTGAGTTCAAGGTCTGTGACTCGCGTCTTAGCAATGTACGGTCAGCGCTGCGCACCTCTATGCTTACATGGGAGCTCGTCTGCGCGCAAACAGCTCTAACATACAATCGTTGTTCTGTTTTGTTCGCTTCACGCGTAGATTCCCCCCCCCAGCGCTGTCCCCAGGTGCTGCGTTGGATTCTCACGGTCGACTACTCAGCTGCTCTCTTGTTCTAGTCTGTCTGCTCGTCTGTCTCATCTGACTGTGGGTCTGATCCTGGGAGTTTGTCGCGCTCCTCTGTCCCTTCTCCTGCTCCCATGGTTCTAGTGACATCCTATCTGTGCCTGATCTTTACTGTTCTGTACACAGTCTCTCTACCTTCTCATGGCGGGCATCGATAGGACGATTAAGATCATGTCTAGAGCTGTAACAGTTCATGCTGCTTGGCACTGTAACCCGTGAGGGGGTATAAATATTTACTTCTTCACAGGTCCACAATCTCCTTGACTGCTGTAGTATCTGCTCTAGTGACTCGTCGTCTCCTCTGGTACTCTCTAGCTAGATCTGTCGGCACTCTCTCTCTCTCTCTCTTATCATCACTCTGCTGTCTACGGTACGCCGCGCTTTCATCTATGACAGCGTTACACAGTCTCATTGCCTGTTGGTATCGCTGTAACACGACATTCGGCACCTACAGCCCTGAGAGTTGCCCAGGTCCACGTGACCAACAGGTGACGTCCGTTCAGCTGCTGTCTGCCCGGGCGATCCCCTCGTTGGCTCCATTGTGACATGCTGGCCGCCGCGGTCTGAAGGACGAAAAATATACACCGACCGGGATGGTAAATAACCCCATTCGGGTTGCGCACTGATGACCTTAAGTCACTTCCTCACTCTCATCCTGCAACAGACCCCCCCCCCCACCCACAGCCACCACACCACCCCTCATGTGACTCGTTCGGTCATGTTTATTCTGGGCGGTGATTGTACGCATTGTGCAGTTCGCGCTCTAGCGCTGTGCCTCTCCAGCGCAGTTAGACAGTGTCTCGGGGCCGCGCGGGCACGCGACGTAGTGGTCGTCGATTGTCAGCTGTGCTGCGTGTGGTGGTCGTGTGCCTCCTACAGCCACAACAGCACGATGTCGGACAGCAGCAACGATTTGTGGGTGTGTTCCGTGTGGGTGTTGTGTGTGGTAGCTGTTGCTGTCGCTGCACGCCCCTCACACGACACACAATAGTTTACGTGTGTGTGGACGTAGTCGTTGTGTGTTCTTGTAATGTCCGCAGTGGTTGTGCGTATGGGCCTGTGTGTTGGGTTGGTCGGCTATGCATCGTATGTGTGTGTGCATGTGTGCACGTAGTGCTACAGTGTTGTGTTGTGGGTGTGTGTGTGTGTCCCATGTGACTCATGTGGGTGTGTGTGGGTGGTGTGTGTGCGTCGCTCTTGCATGCGTGATGTGGTGTGATGTGTGTCTGTAGTGGGCGTTGTGTCGTGTGAATCACGCAGCCTACGGTAGTGTGTGCCGCTAGTGTCAGTTGGTGTTGTGTGTTGGTGTTGTATGTCACTGTACGTGTGAGTGTACATATGCGTATGTGGGGTTGTACACGAGTGTTGTGTTCCCGTTTGTATGTAGTGTGTTGTATCTGCACGTATGAGGCTGCGCGTCGCACATGTATCGTGTGTAGCATGTGTGTGTGTGTGTGGTGTGTACGTGTGTGTGTGTGTGTGTGTTGTGTGGGTGTGGTGTGCAGTTGTTGTTCTTGGTGTGTGTTGTTGTGTTGTTGTTGGTGTTGGTTGTGGTGTGTGTATGTGTGGTGTGTGTGTGTTGTTGTTGGCTGTGGGGGTGTGCAGCCGGGGGGCGCTGTGCGCGTGTGGTATGTGTGTGTTGGTATGTGGTGTGATGTATGTATGGTGGTATGTGTGGTAGTATGTGTATGTGCTGTGTATGTGTGTTCTACTGTGTGTGTGGAGCGGCTGAAGTCGCACGGGCCGGGGAGAAATCAACCGGGGTGCTGTACACATCCCAACCCCTTCATCTCTCCCATCTAGTCTAGGTTTCGGTTGTTCAAACGTTTATGACAACCAGTGCGATATGACCGAAACAGTGACATAATACGAGTGATATGAGAGCGGAGGTGACGGGAACCGAAACCTACAAGGCAACCGATGAAGGATACAGCACTGCATTAGTCAGAAACAACACCCCCATCACCACTTCATTCCCTTTTTTGCTCTTCAAAAGTATACCAACTGACCAACGACCCTGAACATACAAACACTGAATGACTGGCAACACCCAGAACGTAGTGTGTGTGTGCACAGTCGGCTCGAGACGCATGTCTCGTCGTCGTGTGGCCCCTGTGTGGGTGGGCTGGCCCCTGCTGTGTGCTTACGGATCCTTCCTCGCTACCTCCTACATCTTCAATGTATCTTTAGATTCCCTCTCAGCTCGACCTTTCTAGACATGTTCGTCCCCCTTCCGGCCTTTTTCCCCGCTGTGCCCCTCTCCGTCCAGCCCTCGTCTGCTCTTACTCTTCCGTCCTGCTGTCCCCTCGCCCATGGCGTCCGCTAGTCTTTAGTATTTTGATTTTTTCGATTCTTTCCCCCGTTTCTCCCCCCTCCACTTTTTTATCCGATTATTCTCTCCTCGCCTCTTCACCCGTCCCCCGTTTCCTCCGTGTCTCTCCATTTCGTTTTTGTTTTCCAAGCCCCCCGTATGTTTCGCCGTGACAACACACCACGCCACCATAATCAGTACTAACTCCCCGTGTCAGGAATCTATGATGTGTTCTCAGAGGGAGCAGGTCTCCATATCACAGGAAACACATTCACGTGTTCCCCGTGACAGGCCAATCTTCCTGTCCCTTTTCCTCCTAATTTTTTATTTTTCCAGACCTTGTTCTTGCGTCCCACATTCCCCCTCATTCACCCTGTGTTGTCGCCTGTAGTATTCCAGGTCGACACCGGCTCCCCGTACCCGATCCAGACTCCCCCCCTCTGTCAAACCCAGAAACACTCACCCTCCCCGTCCCACATCAAAATAACCCCAACCTAACGCGCCATCAAGGGCCAGTGGGAAATATTTTCCATCCATTGGACTGATAAACAAAAAACCTATGAAGATGGAGGTTTCAAACCATTTCGAAGCGGAAGACCGCGAAAAGGAAAAGAACAACTTCAAAAGAAAAAATTACCGATCCGCCGAACGAAAAGGACAAAAACAAATAACTAGACACAACCGGTGCGTTCGACCTCTTTGGTCTTCCTTCAGGCCAAACAACCAAGATTCAAAGAACGAAAAACGAAGAACGATCAATAACTGAATATGAAGATGGGGGAAAATGTGCAACGTGACGCTTTTATATGGGGCGACGCTCATTCCGCATGGCCAGGTGACTGATGTGACACAGAAGACAATGAATGCGCCGTGACAGTGAGAGTATAACTAAGGCCTATATAAACAATACACAAAAAACTACTCCAACTAGTCCGCCTGTCTCTATCCCATCGTCAATTCATTTCTTCAGCTTGAAGCATTAGTCGGATCCTTTTTTCAAAGTTTAGTTACCCAATAGGCCGGATATGGATACTTACAGAATCCACACCTGTCCGCACCATGATGAGAGCGCTTTTGTAAGAGTTGCTCGAATCTCCCTGACCCCCCCCGTCCAAGAGGCGGCAGGCATACCTCTCCTCGGCACCCCCCCCTGGCTTGCACCTAGCGCATCTTGTGACGAAAGCACACGCCGCCCTACCGACGCACAGCGCGTTGCCATGCGTTTCAAAACCCCGAACGGGACGCTTCGAATCACACCCCACCACCACCACCACCACACATCATCCATCCCTCATCTATCATCACCTCGTCAGAGACAGTTTCAGTGCCATGTCGTTTCATTACTACCAGGGTGGATACTCCATAATAATCATCCCATAAACCAATGACTCTTCTCATGAAATCATATATATCACCTCATCATCGTCGTCGTCCGCTCCGTAGTTCCTATCATCACTCACATCATCACCCCGCTCAATCATCACTCGAGCAATATCACTCCCATTATCATCTATCGGTACGGTGGATCGCTCGTCGTCTGTTGTGCCATCATCATAATTTTACTACAGCCTAGTTCTTCCCGAACGATATTTCCTATGCAGCACCATACAGCCCCCTTCGCTTCGTCGTCCACCATCTATCTGATGCATTCTATCCATCATTCCTTCTATCATCATCTATTCTGAACTCCAGCCTACCTGAGTCATTCGTGATTTCTAGTCATGATGCCTTCCTTACTCTATATAATCTAGCTGTCTTCTATTTTCCGTTCACTATCCCAGATCACTTGTAGCATGTCTATTCGATCATCATCAGCTCTGACAATCTGACAATATAAGAAAGAAATGAAAAAAACGTATCAGCTACAGAGTCAATCACGAAGCACTACCAACGAAGGACGCACACGGACAGGGAAACAGCCGACAGCGCAGAGGCCCGCGACCCGACAGGAGACCGGACGACCCGACGACCACCGCGACGCCGAGACGCACGCGCAGCACCGCCACAGGACGCCAACCGAGCACCCTATGTAAAGATGATGATGTAGAGAGAGGAGAAGGAGAGAGAGGACGAGACGAGAGAGAGGAGATGGAGAGAGGAAGGGATGGGGAGAAAAGGAGATTGAGGAATATGAGGGATTGGAGAGTGACGAGGGAAAGAATGCTGACGGACAGGGAGAGTGATGGAGAGAGAGCGTGGTGTGTGGGAATTTGAGTTTTGTGGTTGCGGTGTGGGGTGGGGTGTGTGTGTGTCAGTGAGGTGTTGTGAGCGGAGAGCGAGAGAGAGAGAAGATAGGAGGGCGATGGGGATGCGCGAGGGATGGGGATTGCGAAATAGAAGGGGGGGGAGAGTACAGAAGGGGGGAGAGAGGAGGAGCGTGAGAACGATGTGATCTTGGTAGGTAGATGGTGGTGAGTTGAGCGGGGAGGGAAGTCGCACAGAGGGGTAGGTAGGCCCACACTGCTTCCCCGGAGGAGAGGACGGCGAGATCAAAGGGTAACTTCGACCGCATTAGGAAAGGCGATGCGGGACTGCTAGTGCTTTGGGGTACTGCGTGATAGACTTTACCGAGCGTTGCCGATGAGGCTGCCGTCATTGAATCCACCCCCTCTCCTTTCTCCAACCCCCCCCCCCTCCCGAAACCTGTTGAAGAACTATGCTTGATTTTGTTTTTGAACCGCATGGCTGTCTGTAAGACTTTGAGGCACTATTTGTGTGGTGTGGTGTCTACGAACTGGCGTTATTTCTCCTCCCTTTCTCCTTCCCCCACAAAAAGAGAGCGCGAAGCTTAATCCGGGTGGTCTATATTTTGTTTTGTTGTGGTGATGTCATTTCTCCGCCCATTCTACCTGCTAGAACGGTGTGTACTCCCACCGGATTTCCGACCCGACTTGTCCCCGCAACATGCACTATTCTCTCCTTCTTTTTTCCGCCCCCTCCTCGTCTACCTCCCAGCCCCCACCAAACCCACCCACACACACACCCACACACCCCACACCACCCACCCCACCAGTTAACAAACACAACAGTCAACACAGGCGCACTATTTGCAGATAGTGTCGAAGTGGCACACCGCCTCCGTCATGCCCCACCTCCGTTCGTTCACACCAATCTGGTAGGTCCTTGTACACTTCTTGCGTCGTTCCCTCCTTCCTGCTCCCTTCCCCAGAAGGTCGCTCGAGCTCACACACGCTGTCACAGTGTGCGCCTCTGCCTCTATTGATGCGGTGGCATAGGCGTGCGAGGATACGCCCACCCCCCCGTTGCGGTGCGGTGACTCGGCGTGTGTTAGTTTTCAAGCGCACAATCACACATCTGCAACCCTCTACTGCACGCACGCGTCCCGGCACTCCCGTCAGGCAGTACGCTCAGCACACCAACCCCACAGGTCCACATGGGCACTCCACGGAGGTGCACGCACACGAACATACACTACCACATCATCGGGCTGCGATTAGGGCCGGCCGCTGGTTCCCTCTTCAAGGCCCATTTCCACCATAGCAGTGCTGGCGTGGCGGCATGGGTTGTGTGGGAAGATCATTTCAGATTTCAACAAAAAGATGGCACAATTCACAAAGTGTGATTTTTTAACTCCTCCCAGTCCGTTCCTATATAGGAACGACAGGCAGAGACTTTCCCCTGGAACCCAGACATGACTCTGAGTGGTTTTTGATGACTGTGTGTGGCCGGTGTGGTGTGAGTGTGTAGCTGTGCTTTGTGGTTGTGAGTGTGTGCCGTCCCGTGTTCAAAGGTAACCCTAGCTCTCCCCTGAGTCTCCCCCACCGAAAACTTAATCCTTCGTGCTTCTTTCAGTGATAAGAATGTTGTTGTCATCGTATGATTTCTAATTTTCCACTTTGTCCTGCTGGATCTCCCGTCGATGATTTCCCTTTCCTACGCTCACTTACTCCGAGATCGCTCCACTGTGAATCTCCCCTTCCCACCCTCTTTTTCCTTCTTTATTTCCGCTCTTCTTAGGCTGTTTCCGTTGCTTCTGAATCTATCTTTTACCCTTTTTTAATAATATCTTGTCGTGTCTTTCCCCCGCTATCTTTCTCCTTTAGGGTTTCCCCTTCGTGACATCCCACTTTAGCTCGCCGCACCTCCTTCGGTCAGGCGCCTGCGGTGGGGTGCTCCGTTTTACCGTATCCCCTGTTTCGTTCACACTCATTACTTCTTGCCAAGCTGGCCCTCCGGCTCTGGTAGCGGGGACCAGGCGCACACCCCCCCGCCGCAACCAGCCGATTGGTCATAATTCCCTAGTGCGTCTAGCGCCTGCCATAGTCTGGACTATGGAATCCGGAAAATATACTCCGACCATTTGTGTCCAATGTGTTTGCTTTGCCGTTTACGGCTCTTTACTGTGCTGCTATGTTCTTCGTTCTGTCCTTTTGCGCTGACTTGCTGCCGGTCACCTCCTGTTGATCCACTGCTGTGAGGCTGCTGCTGCTGCGTGTGATTGCCTGCTGCCCCCCGCGGTGTGTAACCATCGATGGCTTTATCAACCCCCATAACCAATGCACGCTACTGTCAATCCCTTTCTCACGGTATGACTTATCACCGCCGCTCACTGTTCGTTTTATGTTGTGTCTGTGGCGTTATCCTTACTCCTCCCTGGCTCGCCCTCGGGGTCTGACTCCGGTTTTTATTCTTCTACCTTCAACTACGTAATAGGTTCTCGTATGACTACACTACTCCTTATCTACAAGCCACTATTCTGTACCTACCCATTCTTTTTCAATCAACGTGTCGCACTATTATATGTACTAATCCTCTCCGCTCACTCCCCATTCCGCCACCCCTTAAGCTCTTTTCACCCTCGTGCCTTCACACTACCCCTGACCGCCACTTGGTTCTCAGTGTTGTCTCCCACTCCCTGCGTCACGGACCTTCAATCATGATCAGTCATCGTAGTATCAGATCCTTCTCCTCTCTCGCTCTCCTCCCCTCCCAGGCCCTATTTTGTCATTTACAGTCAACATTATGACCCTATCATCAAGGTCCATCCAGACTGACAGCAAGCAGCAAAAGCCACCAAACAACCACCCCCACGCCCCCCCCCCAGCAGCCAGCCCACTCAGCTCTTACGCCACAGACTAGCCATGTGTTATCATCATCAGCACTCATCAGCATCATCATCATCATCATCATCCTCATTCTCATCATTTCACATTCATCATTTCATTCTATATCCATCAGACAGCCAGCAGCAGCGCTAGCTTCCTATGCACCAGCAGCCAGCATTCTCACCTTATCCCACTTTTCTTCCTTCGTCTCCATTTTCATCTTCCACTACGATATGCACTGCCAAGTCGCATACTTATTCATCTTTCTGCCATGTCGAAATTTATGTCAGCCTGTACTCGCTGTGCGTTTGCAGTACCTGGCGATATCATCTGGGCTTTATTATTGCTTGTGTTTATGGGTGCTGCTGGATGGTGTGTGGGAAGTGTTTATGGGGATGGCTTGTTCACCTCTGTTCGGTGGTGGCCTTGTCGCGTCAACGGTTTGTTTATTTATCTTCCTATGTACTTCTTGTGTGTTGCTGTGCTTATTCTGTAGCTTGAGTAATACTGCGCTCAGATTAGTATGTCAGCTGACGTCACTCCCTGCTATACGGGATCGCTTCCTGAACTCTATCTCTCTCTTGTGTCCATTCTTCCCCTTATAGACCTCGCTCTATTCTCTCCTCCCTTTCTTCTCCATTATCACCTCTCTGTATTCTCTTCCCTCCTTTCTCGCTATTATTTTTTATTCCTTATTTCCCCTATTCCACTTTCTCTCCTTCGTCCTTTCATGTCTCACTCCCCCGTTTCCGTTGCCCCCGTGTTCGCGTCGTCCCTCTCGTCTCCCGCTGTACGTCCTGGCGTTTGCTGCTGGCTCGCTCGTGCTTTGTGCGTCCCGTCGTCGTGGTCGTGCCCCCGCCTGCGTGCTTCTGTTGACACATTTCTGCGCTTGTGCTCGCGATGCCCAGTGTCCGCTGCGCAGCTGCATGGATGCTGTCGGAGTGTGTGAGCAGCGTGGTCGTGTCGGTGTCGCCCCCCGCACGCGCCGCGCGTGCCGGCGGGTGCAATGCGCTAGCACGTCGCCCGTGCAACGCGTGTGTGTGGGTGCGTCGGGAGGCCCACGTAAGTGGGCAGTTGCTGCGTGTATGGGTTTATGTTGTATGTGCGGTTGCGTGCAGTGTTCCCAACTCGTACACCCGTGTGCGTTGAGTGAGTCATGAGTGGTCGGGTGTCTGGTGTCGTGCATGTGTGTGTGTGTGTGTGTGTGTCCAACCATGCGTGCGTGTGTGTGTGCGTCGTGCGTGCGCATGCGTTGCAGTGCGCGTCCCAGCGCACGCCCCCACCCGATGCAGTGCAGTGCGTAGCAGTGCGCTAGTGTCGGTGTGTGTGTGTGACTGTGATCCCAGGCGTCGTTGTGTGTGTTGCTGTACGTGTGTCAGTCTTCGTGGTGGCAATAGGAGAAGTAGTAGTAGTGACAGTCTTAGCCGTGATCGTCGTCGTCGTCGTCGTCGTCGTCGTCGTCGTAGTAGTAGTAGTAGTAGTAGTAGTAGTAGTAGTGGTGGTGGTAGTAGTAGTAGTAGTGTTTCGGACAATGACACGCAGTACTTTGAGCATTCTCTCTCTCTCTCTCTCTCTCTCTCTCTCTCTCTCTCTCTCTCTCTCTCTCTCTCTCTCTCTCTCTCTCTCTCTCTCTCTCTCTCTCTCTCTCTCAGCCTCCGCTCCACAATCTTATGCTGACAGATCATATCCGTTTGAGCGTGCGGACAGGTCTACATGGAACAGAGCCGATTGTTTATATTTCCGTTCCATTCACAATGCGTCCCTGTGCTTTTTGACAGCACTCTTTGGGATGAGGATAAAGTGGTGGTGGTGGTGGGGGGTGGGGGTGGGGGGTGTAACCGGTTTCATACTTGTAGAAGCTGCATGCGTAATGTTCGCGCTTCAATCATATCACTGGCGAACACAAATCCGTCTTGTTGTTCCTGGTTTCTAACTGATCACGTTGAGATAGCTCGCTCTCTACAGCAGATGAACTTGCGGTGTCGCCCTGTTGGAGTTTTAGTTCTACTCGAGTCGCAGAGCAGAAAAATCGGGCTTGTAACTGGTTGTTCGGCCTGACACGAAAAAAAACAACAAAAAAAAAAAAAAAAAAAACGATTTCACGGCAAAGGAAAGAATCAGCAGAGAAAGGAATTTCAACACAGCCAGTGCTAAGTTCCTTCGTCCAGGAACCCAGCGGCTGTCCATCATCAACCAGTGTCTCTCTCCCAAGTTCTGTGATTTGCAGACTATTTTTTTGTTGTCAGACTGTGTGAACGAGCGAAGTCCCAACCATGTTCCTCTCCACGTGGCTCCAGGCTTGTTTCGTCACACTGCTGCTGAGTGACGTCAGCCATGACGTCACCACGTGCCATGGTCAACCCTTACAACTCCCTGGTGACAGGACCGCTGGAGAAACACCGTGCGCGGAGGGTCTGTGTAGCTGCAGCGCCAATGGCCTGGAAGCTCGGTGCTCAGACATCAGTGCCAAGGCCACCTCGCTTCCAGCACTGCCGGAAAGCGTGCGAGCTCTGAAGCTAAGTTTTGGTGACTCGTTTGTTAATCTAACCAATGGAATATTCTTTCGCAATGCCTCGCGCATCACGCGCATGTATTTACTTCGTAGCCGGATTAAAAGTCTCAATAAGAAGCCGTTTCTGGGGGCTAAACAATTGACTTCGTTGCATATTGATTACGAATTTGTTAGTGAAATGTACACAGATAACAGCACACGGATGGATTTAGTGGCACCTCTTTTCACCATTCCCACGCTGCGTTATCTCAATGCGAGTGGCTGCTTTTTAAAGTACAAGCCAAACAAAAAGTTTCCCGCCGTTGGACATTCTAATATTGAAGTTCTACATTTGGAACGAAATTTCTTTCAAAGCATGGTCAGTCTGCGAGAATATGAAGTGTTTAAACGCCTCAAGCGGCTTTATCTTAGCTTCAATGGTATAATTTTTGTGAAACCAGATCGCGTTCTTGAAGTGAAAGAACTGTATCTTGACAACAACTGGATAGCCCTATTTCCGGACACTTGTCAGGGCAACAAATCTCTGTTTCCCAAACTGGAGATACTCCAATTGAATAAGAATGACGTGCGCTATTTTCCAGCTGGAATTTGTCTTCCACGGCTGAAGACTTTGCACCTGGATTTTAATTCCTTAGCTAATCTCCCAGCAGACATTTTCAGTGAAACTCACTTTCCGTCTTTAACCGAACTACATGCTGCCTACATTCATGCACGGAAGCCGTCGAAAAAGTTCAGAATTTTACGTTGCGCATTTTGCAACAGGAACTTAACTTTCTTGAATCTGGCAATGGCTGGTACCGATTTTACACAAGCCGCTCAGGTTCACGTCGAAGCATTTGCAAGACTACCTCGTCTACATACCCTGTTACTTGATCGTAACAATTTCACAGAAATGAATGATACGTTATTTCACCAGTTATTCGGTCGCCTCAGCTCGTTATCGATTCTCTCTCTTTCGGATTGTCATTTCAATACTTTCACCAAACTGACATTTGCAATATTTCCCGGCTTGTCTCAATTGAATTTAAGCAATAATGGAATCAAAGAATTGTCAGACGGCGTTTTTTTTGACTCAGTACCAAACTTGATAATTCTTGACTTATCAAGAAACAAAATTAGCTGGTGTCAGAGAAGCGTTGTTCAGCCGACAACTCCGCCTAGGTTTATTGAAGCTGTATATGAACGACAACCGTTTTCAGTGTTCTTGTGATTTAATGTGGTTTGCAAAGTGGATGGTGGAAAAGCCTGACGTTTTTGGCTATCCGGGAGCAAGTTATGACTGCAGGAATCTTCCCGGAACAGACATTCATGGATACTCGGATCAAGAGCACGCGTGTCTACTGAAACGTGAAGTGAATGTGTTGATCATTTTCAGCTCTAGCCTGATGATCATCAGCCTGACGGTCCTTTCTCTCGTCTATCGCTTTCGCTGGCACGTACGGCTGCTGTTGTACGAAGTGTTCAGAGGAGGGACGTCCTCAGGAGGCAACAACGTCTTCAGAATGATCGCTTCGACTACGACGTGTTCGTGTCGTACGCTTCTGGAGACCTGCCATGGATCAAGCAGCGCCTCATGCCGAAGCTGGAGGGTCAGCTGGGGCTGAGGTTGTGCATCCACGAGAGAGACTTCATCCCCGGCAAAAACATCGTGGACAACATCACCGACTGCGTGCAGAGCAGCAAGAAGATCCTCATGGTCTACTCCAACCACTTCGTTCGCAGTCAGTGGTGTCAGTTCGAGCTGATGTTCTGTCTGCGCCACGTCATGACTATGACGACGCCCTGATCATCGTGTGTGTGGACAACGTGGCGTCACACCGGATGACGTCAGCTATGATGGCGGTGCTGAAGACCACGACGTACATCCAGTGGGCCGACCGGCAGGACGCTGACTACTCCTTCTGGAGACGTCTCCGCCTGGCTCTGCACGAGGTCCGTCAGCAGGTTACTCATCTATGACTGGTATGACGCGAAAACAATCCTTCAACGCTGATACGTGGAACTTGATGTCGTCCGTGAGAAGCGGGGGTCATCGACTCTCACAGCTGGTTCAGCAGATCGTTGAAAATCTGTTTTATTTTCGATCATGTCACCAGATTTCGTGTCCACCTACTCTGCAGCGTGACAGTGTGGGTGTGCATGTGTGGGATCGGGGTGTCGAGTGGACATGAGGGAATTATCAATGTTATGTTTGATTGTGACTTGCAGACCTGATGGCTAGTTGTACCATGGAACTGTAACCGTTTTCAGACCAGGTCTCCTGTGCTCTTCTGATGCTCTTCCTCGTCTTTTACTCCAGTGCCAGCCCTAGCTTTCCTTTCTTCTCATTCTTGATTTCAATTTTTCTTCTTTGTCTGCTACTTCTGTATCATTTTCCTTTTATTTTTTTTCCTGTTTACCGACTACGCCAACATCGTTCTTCTCTTATCCATTCTGTCCTCAGGTGATTACGCTGACAGCCATTTTCTCTCGTCACTTCTGCATATTGTTGACGACACCGATCTCACTCGTCTCTCATCTTTTGCTGAGTACGCCGATCGCTGTTCTTTTATGAATTCTGCCTTTTGTTGCCTACGCCGACATCACTCTTCTTCAAAGTCTTTTTTTTTCACTACGCCCACGTCACAGTTCTCTTATTCATTCAGTAATTTTTTTCAGACTAAGGCGACATCACTCTTTTCTTATCTGTTCTGTCTTTTGCTGACTATGCGGACGTTACTCCTTCTCATCCCTTAAAAATCTGTCCACTCTACTAAACCCTAGATAATTCTTTTGTTATTTTCAGTTCTATTCTTTGTGGCTTATATCTATGCCACTCCTCTTTTCATTTTATTTCCTTTGCCAGCAACATCCACATTACATTTCTCTTAACCATTCTTACTTTGTTGACCACACCAATATCCATCCTCTCTTGTCCTTTTCTTTTAACTTCTTTGACGGCAGTCTTCTCTTATCCATTCTGTCTTTTGTTGACTTCATCGACACCACTCTTCACTAATCCGTTCTGCCTTTTTATTTTCTTTTTTTTACATCGACATACCTCTTCTCTCATCCACTCTGTCTCTTGCCGAGTACGTTGACATCATTCTCTTACGCATTCTGTCGACAAAACAACAGCGCCATCGCTCTTCTCTTGCCCATTCTGGCTTTGTTGGCAACGCTGACATCACTCTTCTCTTATTTATTCGGGCTTTTGTTAACTACTCAATATCCATCTTCTCTACCCATCCTGACTTTTTGTTGAATATGTCAACATCAATCTTCTCTGATCCATTCTATCCTTTGTTGACTACATCAACATCAATCTTCTCTGATCCATTCTATCCTTTGTTG
>JADBJO010004218.1:0-2500 GCA_016801955.1 Conus betulinus | reverse complement strand
ACTACGGGAAAGGTCATGTATTTGAAGATTGTTTGTGATTTCGTCGGTGAAAGTCCCTCCCAAAACAAGAGAAACAATTGGTGGGGAGTTGTTCTTTTGATCAACTTGATCAATTTTTCAGTTTAACATTGAGAATGCTGGTTCAAATGTATGGTAGGCCTCAAAACGCTCACATGGATTGATAGTGTTTTAGCGCAAAGCATCAAAACGCTCACATGGATTGATAGTGTTTTAGCGCAAAGCATCAAAACGCTCACATGGATCGTATAGTGTTTTAGCGCAAAGCATCAAAACGCTCACATGGATTGATAGTGTTTTAGCGCAAAGCCTCAAAACGCTCACATGGATTGATAGTGTTTTAGCGCAAAGCATCAAAACGCTCACATGGATTGTACGGTGTTTTAGAGCAAAGCATCAAAACGCTCACATGGATTGTACAGTGTTTTAGCGCAAAGCATCAAAACGCTCACATGGATTGATAGTGTTTTAGCGCAAAGCATCAAAACGCTCACATGGATTGTACAGTGTTTTAGCGCAAAGCATCAAAACGCTCACATGGATTGATAGTGTTTTAGCGCAAAGCATCAAAACGCCCACATGGATTGTACAGTGTTTTAGCGCAAAGCATCAAAACGCTCACATGGATTGATAGTGTTTTAGCGCAAAGCATCAAAACGCTCACATGGATTGATAGTGTTTTAGCACAAAGCATCAAAACGCTCACATGGATTGTACGGTGTTTTAGAGCAAAGCATCAAAACGCTCACATGGATTGATAGTGTTTTAGCGCAAAGCATCAAAACGCTCACACATGGATTGATAGTGTTTTAGCGCAAAGCATCAAAACGCTCACATGGATTGATAGTGTTTTAGAGCAAAGCATCAAAACGCTCACATGGATTGTATAGTGTTTTAGCGCAAAGCATCCAAACGCTCTCATGGAGTGTACAGTGTTTTAGCGCAAAAACCCTAACTGTGGCGTGTGGCCTGTAGCTGCGCGATCAGAAGGATGACATCACTGTGGAGTCCCGCCTTGGCATAAAGCTGTGTCCGGCCAATCGACATAGGCTAGAACACCAAGGCTACATCAAAATGTTGTTATGCTCTGCATAGTTATGCGGGGATTGTCTTCAATTGTGCCAAGCTCCCAGCATAACATTATCAGTCTCCAAAATCCCCCCGAAGTCGGTGTGTGGCTGCCCACGTGGCGGGGTAATCCAAAACGGTCACACATGTAACGTTCTCATCCCCAGCTGATGCATTTGTATCATAGAGTTCGAGGGAGGAGTGGGGGCTTTTCCTACATGACATTACAGCATCAGAATGACGACATATGAAGAAGGATAGCGAAACTAACGTGGTTTTTGTTGTTGTTGTTTTGTTTTGTTTTGTTTGTTTGTTGTTGTTGTTGTTGTTGTTTTTTTTTGCGTTGTGCATTGAGTGACAGGCTCATTCGAACTCGCAATATTGGACGGAGAACTCGATGCTCTAACCAACTGAATCAATTCTGGTCCAGTCGAGTGAAGATAATGTTTCCAACTATTCCGTTATCGTCGCTCACCGCTAAAGCGCTATCCGCGCAGTAACCTCTCTGATATAGCACTCCCCTTGTGGCCAGGCTGGGCTATAAACAATATGAGTTCATTCTTCTTCGCGGCTTTCGGTCGTGGCACGATCGCCTCTGCAGTCGTTAACGTCGTATACCTCACTGCGCGGGTCATCAACTCCAGGCAAAATCGTTTTTGTGTGACCATCCACCTGTCAATGTAAAGCACACCCACAACTGCGTTGCAGGGCGGCGTCCAGCCCAGCTTGTCTTGTGGCCGAAGCTAAAGACAAAACGCTGAAGCGGTTATCTGAAATAGGTCCCGATATAAACGTTCTGTATAGGTCACGATATAGCGTTCCAAATAGGTGCCCGATATAGCGTTCCAAATAGGTCCCGATATAGCGTTCCAAAAAGGTCCCGGCGTAACGTTCCAAATAGGTCCCGATACAACGTTTCAAACAGGTCCCAGTACAATGTTTCAAACAGGTCCCAATACAACGTTTCAAACAGGTCCCAATAAAACGTTCCAAATAGGTCCCGATATCACGTTCCAAACAGATCCCAATACAAAGTTCCATATGGGTCCCAATACAACGTCCCAAGCAGGTCCCAATATCACGTCCCAAATAGGTCCCAATATCACGTCCCAAATGGGTCCCGATTTAACGTTCCAAATAAGTCCTGATACAACGTTTCAAATAGGTCCCGATATAACGTTCCAAATAGATCCCAATACAAAGTTCCTAATGGGTCCCAATACAACGTCCCAAGTAGGTCCCAATATCACGTCCCAAATAGGTCCCGATATCACGTCCCAAAATGGGTCCCGATTTAATGTTCCAAATAGCTCCCTTTAATGTTCCAAAGAGGTCCCGTTATAAAGTTCCGCTATAACTCTACGCCCCAAATTATTACTTAGTGGGTGAGAAGAGGCACGTGACCAATCACACG
>JADBJO010004217.1:200000-202500 GCA_016801955.1 Conus betulinus | reverse complement strand
CACACACACACACACACACACGCACACACACTTCTTGCACCACTATAAACCAGTGTCTGAAATTGAATTTTGACCTGTCAGTTTGTGTGCCCTGTTTGTCAGTCTGGTGGCCGAGTTGACCAGCTTTTCTCTCCAGTGAATTGTCTTCTTCTTTCTTTACCTTTCCTACCCCACTAGATAAAGTGTCCTGTCTGACATCTAGTCCTTATTGACGATATTTGTCTGTTTCAAAGGTGAAGTATATTTTGAACGGAAGGTAGCTAAATGGAATTAGGACGTTCAAACTTTGTGTTTGCTCTCTCTCTCTCTCTCTCTCTCTCTCTCTCTCTCTCTCTCTCTCTGTATGGGAATGGATCAGCCAGGTTAATTCATTCTCTTCGTTGTTCATTTAGGGTGTCACAGGCGAGGTGGGGGGAAGAGGGGGTGGGAGGGAGAGGGCAGTAAAATCACGGACAATATTAGAAAGATTCCCTTTTGTATCTTTCCATCTTTCTTTCCGTCAAATTTCAAGAGTCATTATTCAAAGTAGACGGCTTTTAAGAGCATTCTCGACCTTTCTACAACCAAACGTTCCGTCATTTTGCGCGATTGAAAAAAAAAAGCTTCTTGAACAGCAAGTGAAGAGGTGAAGAGGTTGAGGGTATTAAAAAAAATTAATAAAATTTTGTTCTGATCTTTCTCTTAGAGACAACACGTAGAATAAGGCAGCAAATACAAGGAAAAACAGCTGAAACGGCCTTTTGCCGTTTAGCTCTTCTGCCTCTGCCACACACACACACACACACACACACACACACACACACACACATACGCACGTATGCACGCACGCTCGCGGGCACGCGTGCACGCATGCACAGACACATAATACATACATATTTTTTTATGAATTTTATTTTTATATATATATATATATATATATAATGCTGAACAGTTTAGTAGTGGGAGAAAACAAGTGCAGGCTAACAATTCTTCAGTCATTATAGTAATGACTTGGCAAAGATTGGAATTTAAAAAAATTGAAGATGAAGATAATGGGGGGGGGGGGGGGGGGGGGGGGGGAGGGAGAATATATCACAAATATGAGAAACCCTTCACTAGCTGCCTGAGGGACCCTTCGTAATCCTCCCGAAGGCAGATTTATTTGTATCGCTGCTCCTAGGCCTTTCGTCCGCTGGATCGGACTGATCAGGGAGACACGGCTGATTGTGTCTGTGCTCTTGGTGTCAAATAGAGACACACCACAGTCCATAATTATGTGGTGTTCTCACCACCAAGGGTTAAAAAAAATCCAACACTACCCTAAAGCAGCCAGCGAAGGTAGTAAATGGAACAAAACGAGAGGAAAAAAGGTGCTGAAAACTAAAAACCATGATACAAACAGTATAACATGTACGGGACAATCTTTGAGCCCACGCCTGAGGGATCCATTCAAGAGAGAGAGAGAGAGAGAGGAGAGCGAGAGAGAGAGAGAGAGAAGAGAGAGAGAGAGGGAGAGAGAGAGAGAGAAGAGAGAGAGAGTTGCTAAAGCAGTACGCAATTATCATGTCAATTTTCGTGTGATTGTTCCTATTTTCTGCAGCCCTAACACACCGGAGAGAAAAAGTCAAAAGAAATCCCTGGGTGGTTGTGAGCGTGGACAGCCGGACTATGTGGACAATGCCTCTGCCCTGTCGCCCATGACCAGATGCAGTCAGCTGTGGAGGCCTCCGAATGCTCCCCCTCCCAACACAGCAGTCCTTAGCCCAGCAGTCAGGGGACTGTGACGATGATGGTGAAGAGGAGGAGGACGAGGACGACAAGGAGAAGGATGGTAAAGATGTGTGGAGGGAAATGTTCTGTCTGACATGGACAATGCTGCCCACACTTGTGGCTGCTCTGCTTTCAAACCATCGGTGGGCCGGCTCCGTTGTCCTGTCCTTTTGGTGAGAGTATTGTGAGTTAGTTAGCTGCTTAGCTACTTGCTTGCTTGCTTGCTTGCTACCTGGGTTTAGTTCGTTGATTAGTTGGTTGGTTAGTTAGATAGTCAGATTGTTGGTTAGCCAGTTAGTTATTGAGTTAGGTTTTTTTCCTCTTTGTGATCAAATGAATGGAATAAGAACGAGCTGTACATGTCGGTTCTCATAATGTTATATTAGTCTCATTGCTCTCTCTCTCTCTCCTCTCTCTCTCTCTCTCTCTCTCTCTCTCTCACACACACACACACACACACACACACACACACACACACACACACACACACACACACACACACACACACACACACACACACACACACACACACACACACAACTACGTAAAATGAGATAGAGACCACAGAAAAAAGACTGACAGATCGTGGATGTTTAACGGGGACTAGCCGAGAGACATACGCACAAAAAAGACAGAGAAAGAGAAAGAGAGAGAGACAGACAAAGAGGAATATGGACTGCGGGGGGGGGGGGGGGGGGGGGGGGGGGGGGGGGGGCAGAAGCAAGAAGAAGAAAGAAGAGAACAGATAGAC
>JADBJO010004217.1:190000-195000 GCA_016801955.1 Conus betulinus | reverse complement strand
TAGCTAGCTAGTCAGTAAATCAATCAATCAGTCAGTCAGTTATTTAGTTAGTTAATTAGCTAACTACTCAGTCAGTCAATCAATCAGTTAGTTAGTTACTTAGCTAGTTAGCTAGCTAGTTAGTTGGTTAGCTAAGTTATATAATTAGCTAGCTAGTCAGTCAATCAATCAGTCAGTCAGTTAGTTAGCTAGTTAGCTAGCTAGTTAGTTAGTTAGCTAAGTTATATAATTAGTTTGATGCTTAATTAGCTTTTGGCTTTTTTGTGATCAAATGAACAGTATAAGCACGAGCTATATGTTCCAGTCTACATGATTTGGAGAGTTCTCTTCTCCCCCCCCCCCCCCCCCCCTCCCCTTTCTCTCTCTCTCTCTCTCTCTCTCTCCCCTTTCTCCTCTCTCTCTCTCTCCTCTCTCTCTCTCTCTCTCACACCACACACACACACACAACCACACACACACACACACACACACACACACACACACACACAAACACACACACACACACAAACACACACACCACGCGCGCGCGCGCGCGCGCGCGTGCGCGCACACACGCACGCACGCGCACACACACACACACACACACACACACATACATACACACACACCACACACACACACACACACACCACACACACACACACACACACACACACACACACACACACC
Source organism: Conus betulinus (assembly GCA_016801955.1). NCBI lineage: Eukaryota > Metazoa > Mollusca > Gastropoda > Neogastropoda > Conidae > Conus > Conus betulinus. Next base: position 194,331 of record JADBJO010004217.1, on the reverse strand, counting down.
TGTGTATGTTGGTAAGGATGTTTAAAGGGACACATATATGCACTAAGATAACCACATTATGCATACACTTACATAGTCACAGATCTCTCTTTCTCTCTCTCTCTCTCTCTCTCTCTCTCTCTCTCTCTCCTCTCTCTCTCTCTCCATCTATATCACATATGTGAAAAGACATAAAACTGAAGTACTACTACTACTACTACTACTACTACTACTACTACTACTACTACTACTACTACTACGCGCGCACACACACACACACACACACACCACACACACACACACACACACACACACACACACACACACACACACACACACACAAGTAGGTACAATGAGGCATTGACTAACAGATACCGATAGATTGTGAGAAGAAGTAGTGAGGACAGAGAGATAATTTCACAGGAAAGATAGATAGATAGAAAGACAGACGGACACACAAATAGAGAGAGGGGGAGCAGAGATAGATGCGGACATGCAGACAGAGAGAGAGGCAAACAGGAAGATGCACACAAAAGAGAGAGAGAGAGAGAGAGAGAGAGAGGAGAGGAGAAACAGAGAGAGAGAGAGAGTGAGACAGACAGACAGAGACAGAGAGAGAGACACAGAGAGAGAGACAGAGAGAGAGACAGAGAGCGAGAGAGAAGGAGACAGACAGACAGACAGATGGATAGACAGACACAGAGAGAAAGACAGACAGACAGACAGAGAGACAGCATGCATCAGTTGTTCAAAATTAAGCAGGAAAAGGGAATGAGGGGAAGAGGGAAGAGAGGAGTGGGACGACAGGGAAAAAGACAGGGGAGGAAACGGAGAAGAAGAAGAAGACAGGGTGAAAGAAAGAAGAAGAAAATATTTGTTCTCCTTGTCCTTTTTATCCTAAGAAAGATTGATATGCATTCACGAAGAAAAAAAGCAACATCGTGTCATTCTGAGAAAGAATCCAGGGGGAAATGGAAGAAAAAGAAAACAACAGAACGAAAGAAAAAAGAATTCAGAAATAAAGAGAATGAACGCGAGGAACAAGTAGGAAACAAACTACACATCTGAATGAAATAAAACCGGAAACCAAACCACTCTAAAGGGGCATTAGGGACAGCGCCGACCTCCACCAGGTCCAACGGATCCTGGATTCTCCTTGTGATCCTCATCTGCTCCAGAGATCGGCACCCACACTGAACAGCCGTGTTCTTCAGGACACACTCTGTCTGTTCCTCAAGGTTCGTTTAGAATGGGTTCAGGAACGTTGTGTCAATTGTCTGAACAGATCCTGTATCCTCACCACAGATCCGCACCAACCGTCTGACAGATCCGTCGCTGGCTTATCTTCCGCGCCTTTCTGCCAAGTTTCGTGAAAGTCTGTGGGTTAAGACACAGCCTCTGTGGCCAAGATACCAACAATGTCGGTTTTAATGGAATGACAATCTTGGTTTGATAAACAATGGCGGTTGTGCGTCCTTCACACAGAGATCTGGGATTTCTTTACTCTCTATAATCTATATTATTGTTTTGCATACCGATCAATACTGTAATAGCTCCCTTTCCTCTTGTTGTTCTCTTTATTTTTTCTGCATAACGGTCAATGCTGTGATAGCTGTCTTTCTGGCCATTGGGATCGGTTTTTAGGTTTCCTACAAAGTTCTACACCGCTTGTTAGGATTCCATCAGCAGTTAGTTTGTAAGCTTGCTTATTTCATATCATGTGCGTGTATGTTCTTTCTCAAGAGGCTTATTTCATATCACACCAGTTGGAGTTCCACTTATTTCAACTTATTCAACTTTTTTTTTTTTGTAAGATCTGTTTTACATTGCTATAAGTTTTATCCAGACAAGGCAAATACTGGACAATCAATAGTAACGGTTATCAAGGGTACCTTAACCGTATAAACAGCTGTGTAAAAAGATGCACACCAGTATTCACACGGAATGGCATTTCATTTCTAAAAGAACTATTCAGTTAGAGTCAAGTTGTGTTCTTTATAGTGCAGCCGACCACACGGACTATTTCAGTCTGCAGGCAGGTTAAACCGAACATGTGTAGACAAAAAATGAAGATCAGTTTTCAAATCCCGGTTGTATACCTTGCAAGGAGAGGATCGATAGAAATAAAAAGTTATCACCGAGCGCGTGGGAACTATTCATTTCCTCAACTTCAGAAACCACATCAGATGCAGTATCTCGGGCCACAGTCTTTCAAGGATCCTACGGTGAAGTGCTTATACCTGTTTGTCATGTACCACCCAACACCCAGTAAGATGTTTAATCACCATAGGTGTAATGGACAGTACGCACTGTAAAGTCATCTCACTCTTTAAAAGGTCAAACTGGATCAGGTTAGAGCGACCGGTGCGCAGACTGCTAAAAACCGTTTCCTCCAAACATGTCCTGGAGACCGATGGGGGAGAGGGGAGGTGTTTCTAGAAGGATCAAGACGGAGTTAATTACCGATTTTGTGTGCTCCATTCTTCTTGCTGCCGTTGCTGACTCACGTGTGAAGCAAAGCGAGTCTGTGTGACCACCCTGTCGTCCGTGTGTGGATGAGTGGGTGGGTGGGTGGGGGGGTGGGTACAAATCTTTCTCTGTGACAAAGCTTGGCTTTTTCTTCGTCACTGACAAAGGCTACCACCACTAAGCTCAGCATGACAATAAATATTGATGAGACCTGTTCTGCCATTCCCCACGTGATGACGTCACTACATCGGGGAAGCTATACATCGACAATGAGCGTTTTTCAGCCATCTTTTTTTCAGTGTCACATGACTGACCTTTTCTCACAAATTGTGGTCAGTTTCAACTGTTGCTTGACATACGGATAAAGAAATCAAATGATAGTTTGTGTAAACATTGCAAGAGATTTAAATTCAAGCTCTACCAAGATCAGGCCATACAATGCATTCTTATTAAGAAGAGAAGCTAATATAAATAGATATCCTACTAAATATACTACAATAAACAGTCTTTACAAAGTCGATCATTTTGTGGCGAAAGTTGCATAATAAACAGTCTCTTCAAGTGCTACTCATTTTGTGGTCAGAATAAACAATCTCTCCAAGTGCTAGTCATTTTGTGGTTATGATAAACAGTCTTTTCAAGTGCTAGTCATTTGGTGGTCATAATAAACAGTCTCTTCAAGTGCCAGTCATTTTGTGGTCAGAATAAACAGTCTCTCCAAGTGCTAGTCATTTTGTGGTTATGATAAACAGTCTTTGCAAGTGCTAGTCATTTGGTGGTCACGATAAACAGTCTCTTCAAGAGCTAGTCATTTTGTGATCATGATAAACAGTCTCTTCAAGTGCTAGTCATTTGGTGGTCACGACAAACAGTCTCTTCAAGTGCTAGTCATTTGGTGGTCACCATAAACAGACTTTTAAAGTGCTGGTCATTTTGTGATCATGATAAAAGTCTCTCTTCAAGTGCTGGTCATTTTGTGGTCACGATAAACAGTCTCTTCAAGTGCTAGTCATTTGGTGATCGCGATAAACAGTCTCTTCAAGTGCTAGTCATTTTGTGATCACGATAAACAGTCTCTTCAAGTGCTAGTCATTTGGTGGTCACGATAAACAGTCTCTTCAAGTGCTAGTCATTTTGTGGTCATGATAAACAGTCTCTTCAAGAGCTGGTCATTTTGTGGTCAGAATAAACAGTCTCTTCAAGTGCTGGTCATTTTTTGTGGTCATAATAAACAGTCTCTTCAAGTGCTGGTCATTTTGTGGTCATAATAAACAGTCTCTTCAAGTGCTGGTCATTTTGTGCGAACCAAGCCCATGAACAGACAGGAAAACAGCATGATTAACAATCCTCGCAACTGTTGACCTCTTTGTGATGAATCAAGCACGCGACACCATAGAAAAAGCAGCACAGTCAACGACCTTTTTCCAGTGGTGATCATTTTTTGTGCCAGTCAAGCTCTTGAAGTGACACTGAAGCAGCATCTGAAGCAGTCTTTTAAAGTGTTGAGGATTTTGTGATAAATCAGCGTCCGTAAGGCCCCGAGAAAGCTGCATATTGTTTTAGCAAAAAAGCACCGTCTGTCACTTCTGTCAAAACCACCTTCTGTCACTTCTGTCAAAACTACCTTCTGTCACTTCACCGTCTGTCACTTCTGTCAAAACCACCGTCTGTCACTTCTGTTAAAACCACAGTCTGTCACTTCTGTGAAAACCACCGTCTGTCACTTCTGTCAAAACCACTGTCTGTCACTTCTGTCAAAAACCACCTTCTGTCACTTCTGTCAAAACTACCTTCTGTCACTCACTTCACCGTCTGTCACTTCTGTCAAAACCACCGTCTGTCACTTCTGTCAAAACCACCGTCTGTCACTTCCAGTTATGCAT
>JADBJO010004217.1:182500-185000 GCA_016801955.1 Conus betulinus | reverse complement strand
ACTAACCTAGAGTGTGTGTGTGTGTGTGTCACCTAGAGTGGCCTGCCCCCCTGGATTACTAAAGCAGCAGGATCTACAGCTCTACCATTTATTATAGTTTTACCGGTCCGAAGATTTTTATACGTCGTTAAAATATGAATGTATTTTCCCAAGTGTTTTGGTGATCTGCAATAAGTTGGTTTGTGCGGTGATCACAGTTGGAATGTGCGTCCAGTCTACCTTGTTTTGAGTCGTGCAGTGTTGATGGCAGTTTTGGCTACTGAGCCGGCGACCATTTGGAGCGGCACACTTCAAGTGGAATATTCACATTGATCTGATCACTGCCGTAAGCCTTACTGCTTACAGGTCATCAATTCCTATTCTTTAAACCACATCGTCCTCTTCTCTTCTTTTATGATAATAGTCTAAAAATGTGTAGACTCTATGTTATTTAGACGTCTGCAATCACCTATATGTGTGACGAGACGTAAAACAGAATTCCTTCCAACACTAACACTCACACACACACACACACACACACACACACACACACACACACACACACACACACACACACACTACATTCCATAGACTTGAAAAGAAGCCAAGAGTGAAAAAAAAACAGCAATGAAAAGACGCGCAACATCCAGAAAACCACAGAAACAAAACAACCGTACAAAAGCCACAAAGCAAAACACCATGAAACAAAGCAAACTGCGATTCTTTCTTTTCAAAATAATAATAATAATAAAACAGAAAAGAAATGCACTTAACGTGCAAACAAACAAAAGAAATGATTCATCAAGAGTAACAGAGGGGTGGGGTAATTCAGTCTGATATCAAACCAGATTAAGAATGACATTCCACTCCCTGACAGTTTCTCGCCGCTTCCATCGATTTGCAGCCACTAGCCAGTGTGCAGCCTCTCCAAGTGTCGGTTCCTGTCTTAACAAAGCTCTGTCTTTGGCTTCTTTCGGCCGGGTCCGAACCCTCTCCCTCATCACTGCACTCTATCCTCACATCCGCTACACCCACACATCGTCATCACCACCCTAATTCCCCCCCCCCCTCCCTCCTCCCCAACCTACGGGCCCAGCTTTCCATCTGCTCTGTGTCACGTGGCCACCTGCCCACCCCCTTCCCCACCACTACCACCACACCACCTGTTTACATTCAAGCCTTTATCTTTTTTTTTTTTTTATTTCTGTTCTTCAAAAACGATGTGCGCTTCATCTGTTTCATACACCCACGCACACACACACACACACACACACACACACACACACACACAGAGCAACAACTGTTAAAAATTATGCCGGAACTGCGACATTCATAGAAAAAACACACTAATGTCACATTAGATTCAGAAAAAACAGAAGTATTGTTCTCACGCTATTTTCACTTGAAAACAGATACTTTCTTTTAGAAAACAGGATACTTAGCCATTTGTATGTGGAATCATCTCAATGTAATGCAGGAAAAATTATTTTAAAATGATATTGGTAATTTTTAGATAAAAACATTTATTTTCAACTGAACATTGCTAATTGTCGTATGAACACATTTTTTTTTTCTCATGAAAACATGATTTGCACTTTTTATGTTACTTTTGGCCACTGAAAAAATTTCATTTGCATATATTATCGGTAGAGGCGTTTTCATGTGATGATTACTTACGTTCTCTAAGAAATTCAATTTTTCTGTAGCGTGTGGTCTATACGTTTTCCGTCTGTCTATCGGGGTCTTGGTTCGATCCTTCTACTCAAACTAGCTCTTTAAAGATAGAGAGAGGGAGAGGGAGGTAGTAAATAGACAGAAAGACAGATGAATGTATTACATACATAGATACATAAATACATATGCACACACACACATATACAAATGCATGCATGCATGCAGATTAAACACAGAGACAGGCAGACACAGACACAGGGACAGACCAAACGGCCAGCCTATCGCACACAGACAGACCTGACAAACTGACAACCCCAAACAAGCTACCAATCCGACAGGGCCGGACCACACCTCCTCAACCAGCCCACCAAACACACAGGGCTGGCCCACACCTCCTCAACAGTCCATCACAGGGCCGGCCCACACCTCCTCAACCAGCCCACCACAGGGCTGGCCCACACCTCCTCAACCAGTCCATCACAGGGCTGGCCCACACCTCCTCAACAGTCCACCACAGGGCCAACCCACACCTCCTCAACAGTCCACCACAGGGCCGACCCACACCTCCTCAACAGTCCACCACAGTACCGGCCCACACCTCCTCAACCAGCCCACCAAATGCACAGGGCCGGTCCACACCTCCTCAACCGGCCGACCACAGGGCCAGCCCACACCTCCTCAACCAGCCCACTAAACCCACAGGGCCAGCCCACACCTCCTCAACCAGCCCACTAAACCCACAGGGCCAGCCCACACCTCCTCAACCAGCCCACCAAACCCACAGGGCCAGCCCACACCTCCTCAACCAGCCCACCAAACCCACAGGGCCAGCCCACACCTCCTCAAC
>JADBJO010004217.1:157500-172500 GCA_016801955.1 Conus betulinus | reverse complement strand
TGGTAACGGAGGGGTGATGAACTAGGGGTGATAAGGAGGGTGATGAACTAGGGGTGGTAAAGGAGGGCTGATGAACTAGGGGTGATAAAGGAGGGTGATGAAACTAGGGGTGATAAAGGAGGGTGATGAACTAGGGGTGGTAAAGGAGGGGTGATGAACTAGGGGTAATAAAGGAGGGTGATGAACAAGGGGTGATAAAGGAGGGTGATGAACTAGGGGTGAAAAAGGAGGGGTGATGAACTAGGGGTGGTAAAGGAGGGCTGATGAACTAGGGGTGGTAAAGGAGGGGTGATGAACTAGGGGTGATGATAATGGAGGGGTGATGAACTAGGGGTGATAAAGGAGGGCTGATGAACTAGGGGTGTTAAAGGAGGGGTCATGAACTAGGGGTGATAAAGGAGGGTGATGAACTAGGGGTGATAAAGGAGGGTGATGAACTAGGGGTGGTAAAGGAGGGCTGATGAACTAGGGGTGGTAAAGGAGGGCTGATGAACTAGGGGTGATAAAGGAGGGCTGATGAACTAGGGGTGATAAAGGAGGGCTTGATGAACTAGGGGTGGTAAAAGGGGGGGTGATGACTAGGGGTGATAAAGGAGGGCTGATGAACTAGGGGTGATAAAGGAGGGCTTGATGAACTAGGGGTGGTAAAGGAGGGGTGATGAACTAGGGGTGATAAAGGAGGGCTGATGAACTAGGGGTGATAAAGGAGGGCTGATGAACTAGGGGTAATAAAGGAGGGTGATGAACTAGGGGTGGTAAAGGAGGGGTGATGAACTAGGGGTGGTGATAAAAGAGGGGTGATGATGAACTAGGTGTGTGATAAAGGAGGGGTGATAAACTAGGTGTGATAAAGGAGGGCTGATGAAACTAGGGGTGATAAAGGAGGGTTGATGAAACTAGGGGTGATAAAGGAGGGGTGATGAACTAGGTGTGATAAAGGAGGGTGATGAACTAGGAGTGATAAAGGAGGGCTGATGAACTAGGGGTGATAAAGGAGGGGTGATGAACTAGGGGTGATAAAGGAGGGTGATGAACTAGGTGTGATAAAGGAGGGGTGATGAACTAGGAGTGATAAAGGAGGGCTGATGAACTAGGGGTGATAAAGGAGGGGTGATAAAGGGAGGGGTGATGAACTAGGTGGTGATAAAGGAGGGTGATGAACTAGGGGTGATAAAGGAGGGGTGATGAACTAGGTGGTGATAAAGGAGGGTGATGAACTAGGGGTGATAAAGGAGGGTGATGAACTAGGGGTGGTAAAGGAGGGGTGATGAACTAGGGGTGATAAAGGAGGGTGATGAACTAGGGGTGATAAAGGAGGGCTGATGAACTAGGAGTGATAAAGGAGGGTGTTGAACTAGGGGTGATAAAGGAGGGTGATGAACTAGGGGTGATAATGGAGGGGTGATGAACTAGGGGTGATAAAGGAGGGTGATGAACTAGGGGTGATAAGGAGGGTGATGAACTAGGGGTGATAAAGGAGGGGTGATGAATTAGGGGTGATAAAAGAGGGGTGATGAACTAGGGGTGATAAAGGAGGGGCGATGAACTAGGGGTGATAAAGGAGGGTGATGAACAAGGGTTGATAAAGGAGGGGTGATGAACTAGGGGTGATAAAGGAGGGGGGTTGAACTAGTGGTGGTAAAGGAGGGGGTGATGAACTAGGTGTGATAAAGGAGAGCTGATGAACTAGGGGTGATAAAGGAGAGGGCTGATGAACTAGGGGTGATAAAGGAGGGGGTTGAACTACTAGGGGTGATAAAGGAGGGGTGATTAACTAGGCGTGATAAAGGAGGGCTGATGAACTAGGGTGATAAAGGAGGAGGGTGATGAACTAGGGGTGATAAAGGAGGCTGATGAACTAGGGTAGATAAGGAGGGTGATGAAACTAGGGGTGATAATGGAGGGGGTGATGAGCTAGGGGTGATAAAGGAGGGTGTTGAACTAGGGGTGATAAATGAGGGGTTGAACTAGGGGTGATAAAGGAGGGTGATGAACTAGGTGTGATAAAGGAGGGATGATGACTAGGGTTCATAAGGAGGGCTGATGAACTAGGGGTGATAAAGGAGGGTGATGAACTAGGGTGTGATAAAGGAGGGGGATGATGAACTAGGGGTGATAAAGGAGGACTGATGAACTAGGGGTGGTAAAGGAGGACTGATGAACTAGGGGTGGTAAAGGGTGATAAAGGGGAGGGGGCTGATGAACTAGGTGTGATAAGGGGTGGAGGGCTAAAGGAGGGCTGATGAACTAGGTGTGATAAAGGAGGGGTGATGAACTAGGGGTGATAAAGGAGGGGTGATGAACTAGGGGTGATAAAGGAGGGGTGATGATAGGTGAACTAGGGGTGTGATAAAGGAGGGGAGGGTGATGAACTAGGGGTGGTAAAGGAGGGTGATGAACTAGGTGTGATAAAGGAGGGTGATGAACTAGGGTGATAAAGGAGGGGTGTGAGGGGTGATAAAGGAGGGTGATGAACTAGGGGTGATAAAGGGAGGGCTGATGAACTAGGGGTGATAAAGGAAGGGTGATGAACTAGGATAAAGGAGGGTGATGAACTAGGGTGATAAAGGAGGGTGATGAACTAGGGGTGATAAAGGAGGGCTGATGAACTAGGGGTGATAAAGGAGGGCTGATGAACTAGGGGTGATAAAGGAGGGCTGATGAACTAGGGGTGATAAAGGAAGGGTGATGAACTAGGTATGATAAAGGAGGGTGATGAACTAGGGTATGATAAAGGAGGGGTGATGAAGCGGCAGTGGTGGAGGGCGGGGGGGGACGGGAGAGGAGTGGGAGAGGGGAAGGTGTGTAAGGAGGTGAGACGGTGACGGAGGAATTGAAGGAGAGGAGAATGACGATGACTAAAGATTAGCTAGCCCCTTCACAGCTACATTTTTTTTTTAATGCAAGCTTGCCGTGTACCATCACTTTCGCCGTTGGCTGTCTATCGCGGCGATTGCTGTCAAATTCGCTTATCTGTAGCTTATCTGTGGTCAAGCTGAAAATCGATTGTCAGTTTCGCCTAACGTAGTCAGTTTTGGCGGTCTGAAGCAACATTTTGCCGTCAGAGGTAGCTAGCTATTTTGTGGATCGTCAATTTCGCCGTCTGAAGCCAAATTTTGCCGTCGTCAGTGGTGAAATTGCTGTCTGTGGGCCATTTTGGCTGTCCGCTGTGTGTGGCTGGAGGTCAGTCAGACAGGCTGCAGAGAGCAGACTCTTGCTGCTCATTTGCTTGGGTTTCAGGAGGGGCAGGTAATCGATCTTCTGTCTGGAGATGGGATGGGAAGGGGGTGGGTGCTGAGGAGATTGGGGCTGTCACAGACTGTTTTGTTTTTGTAGCTTGGTTTGGGGCATCAACATTGTCAGGGTTGGTTGTGTGGTTTTTACTTTCACATCTCTCTCTCTTTCTCTCTCTCTCTCTCTCTCTCTCTCTCTCTCTCTCTCTCTCTCTCTCTCTCTCTCTCTCTCTCTCTCTCTCTCTCTCTCTCTCTCTCTCTCTGTGTGTGTGTGTGTGTGTGTGTGTGTGTGTGTGTGTGTGTGTGTGTGTGTGTGTGTGTGTACGTATGTGTGTGCAAGTATGCGCGTTTGTATGTATGTATGTGTGTGTGTGTGTGCGCGCGCGCACGCACACACACACACACACACACACACACACACACACACACACACACACACACACACACACACACACACTTGTGCAAGTGTTTCAAGGTGAGACACTGTCTATCTGTCCACCGACTGATTGATCGATCAATCGATCGATCTGTCTATCTGTCTAGACAGAAGAGCTGGTTTGAATAGAAGAGTCAGACCAGCCTGTAAGACAGACCGAAGCCACACAGCCTACAAACGAGAGGACGTTTAATGGGTGAGAGAAAAGGGGGATAGGAACGAGGCGGGGCAGCAGCCTGAGGGGCGGGATAGTGGAGGAGATGGGAATAGGGAATAAGACAGAGAGTGTGGGCGTGGAAGGAATGGGGATTGAGGAATGTTGGGGGGGGGGGGGGGGGGGGGGGGGGGGGGGGGGGAAGGGGAGAAAGACTCCATGCATAAAGTTCATAGACAAGTGGAAGAACGTTAGCTGCCTAACGCCATCAGTCCTGTCTGACATAAAAAAAAAAAAAAAAAAAAAAAAAGTCACTCCGACTTTCTTTGAACGAAAGTCACATCAGATGAGTCAGTAGCAACGATTTACGATGTCAGTGACTCACTGATTTATTGATCAAAAATAAAAAATTCCGTGTTCACTTTGAAATAGTGTAACAACAGTAAGAATGACCTTCTGAATCTAGCGTGCTGCCAGAGACGTCCTCTGTCTTGTCCAGGCAGCTTTGGTGCAGCTTCCATCATCTGCTGGTTTTGTGGCATATTTGGGGAATGATTTCACTTCTTTGTGTGTTGCTGCAGTGGCGTTGTGAATCGTTTCTTGTTAGCATGCAGTGTCTGTTCAGTTTGACTTTTGTGACTTTTGTGAGTATTTGGACATGAATTCATGGTATATATGTGAGTGTGCGCGCGCGTGTGTGTGTGTGTCTGCATGTGTGAGTGAGTGAGTGAGTGAGTGAGTGAGTGAGTGTGTGTGTGTGTGTGTGTGTGTGTGTGTGTGTGTGTGTGTGTGTGTGTGTGTGTGTGTGTGTGTGTGTGTGTGTGTGTGTGTGTGTGTGTGTGTGTGTGTGTGTGTGTGTGTGTGTGTGTGTGTGTGTGTGTGTGTGTGTGTGTGTGTGAGAGAGAGAGAGAGAGACAGACAGACAGACAGAGACAGAGACAGAGACAAAGACAGAGACAGAGACAGATAGACGGACAGACAGAGACAGAGACAGAGAAAGAGACAGATAAAGGGCTTCTGTAGTCACAAAGTGTTGAAATATCAACGCTCTGAATGACAGACAGAGACAGAGAAATAGACAGATAAAGGGCTTCTGTAGTCACAAAGTGTTGAAATATCAACGCTCTGAATGACAGACAGAGACAGAGAAATAGACAGATAAAGGGTTTCTGTAGTCACAAAGTGTTGAAATATCAACGCTCTGAATGACAGACAGAGACAGAGAAATAGACAGATAAAGGGTTTCTGTAGTCACAAAGTGTTGAAATATCAACGCTCTGAATGACAGACAGAGACAGAGAAATAGACAACGCTCTGAATGACAGACAGAGACAGAGAGAAATAGACAGATAAAGGGCTTCTGTAGTCACAAAGTGTTGAAATATCAACGCTCTGAATGACAGACAGAGACAGAGAAATAGACAGATAAAGGGCTTCTGTAGTCACAAAGTGTTGAAATATCAACGCTCTGTAGTCACAAAGTGTTGAAATATCAACGCTCTGAATGACAGACAGAGACAGAGAAATAGACAGATATAAAGGGCTTCTGTAGTCACAAAGTGTTGAAATATCAACGCTCTGAATGACAGACAGAGACAGAGAAATAGACAGATAAAGGGCTTCTGTAGTCACAAAGTGTTGAAATATCAACGCTCTGAATGACAGACAGAGACAGAGAAATAGACAGATAAAGGGCTTCTGTAGTCACAAAGTGTTGAAATATCAACGCTCTGAATGACAGACAGACAGAGAAAGAAATAGACAGATAAAGGGCTTCTGTAGTCACAAAGTGTTGAAATATCAACGCTCTGAATGACAGACAGAGACAGAGAAATAGACAGATAAAGGGCTTCTGTAGTCACAAAGTGTTGAAATATCAACGCTCTGAATGACAGACAGAGACAGAGAAATAGACAGATAAAGGGCTTCTGTAGTCACAAAGTGTTGAAATATCACGCTCTGAATGACAGACAGAGACAGAGAAATAGACAGAGACAGAGAAAGGGTTTCTGTAGTCACAAAGTGTTGAAATAACAACGCTCTGAATGACAGACAGAGACAGAGAAATAGACAGATAAAGGGCTTCTGTAGTAGTCACAAAGTGTTGAAATATCAACGCTCTGAATGACAGACAGAGACAGAGAAATAGACAGATAAAGGGTTTCTGTAGTCACAAAGTGTTGAAATATCAACGCTCTGAATGACAGACAGAGACAGAGAAATAGACAGATAAAGGGTTTCTGTAGTCACAAAGTGTTGAAATATCAACGCTCTGAATGACAGACAGAGACAGAGAAATAGACAGATAAAGGGCTTCTGTAGTCACAAAGTGTTGAAATATCAACGCTCTGAATGACAGACAGAGACAGAGAAATAGACAGATAAAGGGTAAAGGGTTCTGTAGTCACAAAGTGTTTGAAATATCAACGCTCTGAATGACAGACAGAGACAGAGAAATAGACAGATAAAAGGGCTTCTGTAGTCACAAAAGTGTTGAAATATCAACGCTCTGAATGACAGACAGAGACAGAGAAATAGACAGATAAAGGGCTTCTGTAGTCACAAAGTGTTGAAATATCAACGCTCTGAATGACAGACAGAGACAGAGAAATAGACAGATAAAGGGTTTCTGTAGTCACAAAGTGTTGAAATATCAACGCTCTGAATGACAGACAGAGACAGAGAAATAGACAGATAAAGGGCTTCTGTAGTCACAAAGTGTTGAAATATCAACGCTCTGAATGACAGACAGAGACAGAGAAATAGACAGATAAAGGGCTTCTGTAGTCACAAAGTGTTGAAATATCAACGCTCTGAATGACAGACAGAGACAGAGAAATAGAAATAGACAGATAAAGGGCTTCTGTAGTCACAAAGTGTTGAAATATCAACGCTCTGAATGACAGACAGAGACAGAGAAATAGACAGATAAAGGGCTTCTGTAGTCACAAAGTGTTGAAATAACACGCTCTGAATGACAGACAGAGACAGAGAAATAGACAGATAAAGGGCTTCTGTAGTCACAAGTGTTGAAATATCAACGCTCTGAATGACAGACAGAGACAGAGAAATAGACAGATAAGGGCTTCTGTAGTCACAAAGTGTTGAAATATCAACGCTCTGAATGACAGACAGAGACAGAGAAATAGACAGATAAAGGGCTTCTGTAGTCACAAAGTGTTGAAATATCAACGCTCTGAATGACAGACAGAGACAGAGAAATAGACAGATAAAGGGCTTCTGTAGTCACAAAGTGTTGAAATATCAACGCTCTGAATGACAGACAGAGACAGAGAAATAGACAGATAAAGGGTTTCTGTAGTCACAAAGTGTTGAAATATCAACGCTCTGAATGACAGACAGAGACAGAGAAATAGACAGATAAAGGGGCTTCTGTAGTCACAAAGTGTTGAAATATCAACGCTCTGAATGACAGACAGAGACAGAGAAATAGACAGATAAAGGGCTTCTTCTGTAGTCACAAAGTGTTGAAATATCAACGCTCTGAATGACAGACAGAGAGACAGAGAAATAGACAGATAAAGGGCTTCTGTAGTCACAAAGTGTTGAAATATCAACGCTCTCTGAATGACAGACAGAGACAGAGAAATAGACAGATAAAGGGCTTCTGTAGTCACAAAGTGTTGAAATATCAACGCTCTGAATGACAGACAGACAGACAGAGAAATAGACAGATAAAGGGCTTCTGTAGTCACAAAGTGTTGAAATATCAACGCTCTGAATGACAGACAGAGACAGAGAAATAGACAGATAAAGGGCTTCTGTAGTCACAAAGTGTTGAAATATCAACGCTCTGAATGACAGACAGAGACAGAGAAATAGACAGATAAAGGCTTCTGTAGTCACAAAGTGTTGAAATATCAACGCTCTGAATGACAGACAGAGACAGAGAAATAGACAGATAAAGGGCTTCTGTAGTCACAAAGTGTTGAAAGTGTTGAAAACAACGCTCTGAATGACAGACAGAGACAGAGAAATAGACAGATAAAGGGCTTCTGTAGTCACAAAGTGTTGAAATATCAACGCTCTGAATGACAGACAGAGACAGAGAAATAGACAGATAAAGGGCTTCTGTAGTCACAAAGTGTTGAAATATCAACGCTCTGAATGACAGACAGAGACAGAGAAATAGACAGATAAAGGGGCTTCTGTAGTCACAAAGTGTTGAAATATCAACGCTCTGAATGACAGACAGAGACAGAGAAATAGACAGATAAAGGGCTTCTGTAGTCACAAAGTGTTGAAATATCAACGCTCTGAATGACAGACAGAGACAGAGAAATAGACAGATAAAGGGCTTCTGTAGTCACAAAGTGTTGAAATATCAACGCTCTGAATGACAGACAGAGACAGAGAAATAGACAGATAAAGGGCTTCTGTAGTCACAAAGTGTTGAAATATCAACGCTCTGAATGACAGACAGACAGAGAAATACAGATAAAGGGCGGGTCAAAAGTGTTGAAATATCAACGCCACAGACAGACAGAGAGGAGAAATAGACAGAGAAAGAGTAGTCACAAAGTGTTGAAATAGAGAGAGAGACAACGGGTCAGAGAGAGAGAGAGAGGAGAGAGAGAGAGAGAGAGAGAGAGAGAGAGAGAGAGAGAGAGAGAGAGAGAGAGAGAGAGAGAACTCTGAACTCTGAACTCTGAAACTCTGAAATGGTTTATGAATAGGCCTTAGGCCCATGTCATGGTGGGTGGCTACAAAACAAAACATCCGTTATAGCGACATGACGCAGAGCATTTGACAACAATTATCAATAAACTTTTTGTCTGGACAGTGAACAGCTGTATATCTTCAATCAATTTCTAATAGCGTTAATTCCTTTATAAGTTGAGACACAAATGCCGTAATTTAAAAGCTTTCTCAAGGAATAGAGCAATGTTTTTACTCTCTGAAGCAAACAGCATTGTTAATTTGTGCTGTGATGGACAGCTGTAATACTTAGCTGGAATATATTGTTCCCTTAATCCTTGGTATTTTGGACAGTGTAATACAAAGTGCTTTTCTGTTTCAATTTGAAACTCACAGAACGGGCTAAAAATCATTTTCAGTTACATTTCTCTTAAAGCGCATTTTGTGCACATTTAACTGAGACACACCTAATCGAATTCTGACTAGGCTAATTCTGGCCTGTATATGATTCACCATTGGTAAGTACGAGGATAAAATCAGGTCACTTTTAAATGTTCTGTATAACTGAAAACGTTCACTGTGCTCAGTATCTGAGAGCCAGTGAGCTTTGTAGCCATTAACCATTTTATTTCTTAAGGCTTTCAAAAACGCGACTTCGTTACCGACTCCTTGGTTTTCCCAAACTTCTTGAAATCCATGTTGGTACAGAAAGAGTGGGGGAAGGAGTGGGGGGGAGGGTGGTTGGTGTGGGACAGCTGAAAGGGACTGCCCAAAACTCACAGACAAGGGAAGCAGACATGAAGTTGTAGCAGTGGAGCCGCTGGCTGGAAGTCGATGAAAAAAAAAAAAAAAAAAAAAAGGAGAAAAATGTCAGGGAGCGGAATGTCATTCTTGATCTGGGTTGATGTCAGGACTGAGCATTCAGTTTTGCGTGGGTGTGTGTGTGTGAGTGTGTGTGTGTGTGTGTGTGTGTGTGTGTGTGTCTGTGTCTGTGTCTGTGTGTGTTTGCTTGCATGGTTCTGGCTGTTGTTTGAGGTTGTTTTGATGATTACAGTTGTATGTGAGGCTTTGTTTTCTATACATTTGTGTGTTTCTATGACTGCTTTATTTGTTGGTGTGCTTGCAGTTGTTTTACGTGTGGTCCCTTTCTTTTTTTTACTTTGAGGCTATGGGACAGATGGACTTTTCTATCACTTTCTGTTGTTTTTTCCCACTAATGTGTGTTGGTTTGGGGATCATTTGCTTATCAATTGTTGTTGCTGTTCTCGCTGTTTTTGTTGTTGTTGTCGCTCGGGTGTGTGTTCATGAACATATGCATGTGTCTGTCTGTCTATCTGTACCTGTCTGTCTATTTGTCTATCTGTTTGTCTATTTGTGTGTGTGAGTGTGTGAGCGTGCGCGTGTCGATGTGTGTGTGTGTGTGTGTGTGCGCGCGCGCGCGTGTGTGTGTGTCTGTGTCTGTCTGTCTGTGTCTGTGTGTGAAATGGAATGTGGGAAAGAACTAGTTTAAGAGAGAGAGAGAGAGAGAGAGAAGGCAAAACGAGCAATGTAAGTAAATGTATTCCGCTATTTCGAGCGGCTGCTCTTTTTCGCAGACGACAGATCGTTTAGTAGCACGTCAAACGTGCAGTGACATCATTGGGTCGCTGATGAAAAAAAAAAAAAAACTGCGTCATGGCAATAATGTCATCACCAAGTGATGTAAAGTCTAACACACATTAAACGAGAATTATACAAATGACGAAGTTATGCGTATGGTGACCACACACACACACACACACACACAGATATGTAGATATAGATAGATAGATAGATATCTGTGTGTGTGTGTGTGTCTGTGTCTGTGTCTGTGTGCTTGGAGGTAGACACTATACTTCTATCTATACATTCTCTAAACTGATCGAGAATATGTCAATCTCGCTATCTAGACAGACGAAAATGTGGTTTATCTATGGGTCGACGTATCTATTTTTATCAAGCCGTCTTTCTTTCTATCTATCAACCAGTCTATCTATTTATCCATCTATCTGTCTCGTTGTCAATCTATCTGTCTGTCTATCCATCCATCCATCCATCTATCTATCGATCGATCGATCGACCCCCTATTGATCTAGCTAGCTAGCTGGCTAGCTAGCGATCTGTCGACCCAAAGAGCTAGTTTGAATAGAAAAAAAAACTGAATTGAATCAAGAACCCGAAAGACTCGCAGAAGACACACACAGACAAACAACACTTTACGTTAGAACGAGAGGATGTCGAGTAGGAGAGGGAAGGGAGGGAGGAGAAGGAGGGGGGGGGGGGGGGGGGCTTAATGGAACTGACGGTGGGCTGAATGAATGAGGCAGGGGGAGGGGAGGGGAGGGGGGTGATGGAAGAGAAGGGAAGCATGGAAGGAGTTAGAAAGTGGGGACGGGGTGAGGGGTGGGGGGAGGGAAAGAGAGGTGGGATGGGAGTGGAAAGGTGGGGTGAAAAGGGACACTACAGTACTCACAGACATGAAAGCACGCCAACTGCAGGTAACCATGGTTACTGTTTTGACCTGAAAATCACACTGATTATGACTGCTTTTTAGACGAAGAAAAAAAATCATATCACGTCATAAGCATTTATTGGTTAAAACAGACAATTAACGCACGTAAATGTTCATTTTAAAAAAAATAAATAGCTAACTATCACGTGAAATAAGATCACAGTTCCACTCTTCTTTGAAGAATGGAATTGTGATCTTATGTACTGTTTTCTTCCCTTTGGAGGGAAATAAATGATAAATAGCTAACTATCACGTGCAATGACCAGCCGCCGTGGCGAAGTGGTTAGCGTCGCGGACTCCCGGCTGGGAGGTCGTGGGTTCGAATCTCATCAAAAGTCATGTGGGTTTTTTCTGCCCCGATCGGCTCCTACCCAGAGTTGAGTTTGCTGCGGACTCAGTTGGGAAGACTGCGACCACACAGTCGAGTTTCATCCACTTAATGGATGCGTTTGAAAAAGTGTTGCTCAAATTTCCTTACCAACACTGCAGGTACCTGTATATATCGGTTCTGGTTGACGCCGGGATATATTATGAAAGGAAGCGTTGAGTACAGCCCTGTCATGCAGTCTCAGACCGAAATGGAAATCCGTACCATCGTCTTAGTCATCCTAATTCTCATCGATCAGCATTAAAAAAAAGTCTCAAATTCTGTGGCCCTTCATGCCCTGCTCTCATGGTGACCTCAATTTCGATGTCCTCTCCACGTCTGTGGCCTTGGTTTGGTTCCGCCGGGGTCACCGGTATCGGCGAGTCCATGGGGGCTGTCGTTGGACAGACGTGGTGGCGCCCTCTGGAGGGAGAGCTCACTCACGCCGGTTCCGCAACTCGCGCAATTATTGTCGTCATTAGGGGGCTTAGTAGGTGGTGTCCTGCGTATGTTAGATCAGAACAGGCGCCCCTGAACACCACCGAAGTGACTCGGCAGCAGTGCAGTGTCTCCTCCGGTGGGTTGTCTCTTGACGACTTGACATTGGCTGCTCCCTGTGGATTGCCGGTGCCGGGGTTGCGGCGGGGCCGACCGGGCTGTGGCTGTGGGCGGGATGTCGGAATGAGCGGCCTGGGTGCACTGCCTCTGAGGTGGTGCAGAGGTTGGGACAGCAAAAAAAAAAAAAAAAAAACTATCACGTGATCTCATGTACTGTTTTCGTGACTTTGCAGGACTGTTGCTTTTGTATCACGTGAAAGTTTGAAAGAACAGTGTTGTAATTGTCGTTGTCAATCGTCAGTCGTTGAACGCCTTCTTCCTTGCGCTGAACTCTGAAGCGATCTGAAGCTATCAAAGCAAAGTGAATTTTCGTGTGACGGACCGTTTTCCCGTCCGGTTCCGTCGTCGTTGTCGCTGCCTTCATCGTCGTTGGAACCAGCAGCGATAATAGCGAATTATCTGCAGATATATTTTGTGTCGTGCGCCCTGTTCGGCGTATTTGAAATATTAATATATACATATAGTTTGTGTGTACGCCTTGTGGTTGGCGTGCCGACTTTCGATGTCCTTGCGATTATCATATGTTGTCTGATGGCTCAGGTAGCATAAAACAGAAAAAGTTGTTTTGTTGCTTGGCTGTCAATGTTCGGGTGAGTGGGTGTGTGTATGTGATTTGGAAAAGTCGTGCATGCATCCATAATTTCTGTGTGTGAGTCAGACAGTCAGATACCCGCAGACACCACTCATTCCATCCGTAACATTTCGTTTATTCGTTTGAGTTTCACCTGAAGAAGACCTAAGAGGTCGAAACGCGTTGTGTTTTGTCTTGTGACTCGTTTGTCCACGTTTCTCTGGGCGGGTTCGCTAACATTATTTAAGATGTGTTTAGATTTCCGCCTGCAGTCGTCTCACTTTGCAACTAGTGTCGTAGTCAATAAGCAAATGAAATGATCGAATCATTGATCACAAACAACTGTTTTTATGTGAAAATAACTGCTATCATGTGAAAAATGTTTTAGTTGGTAACTGGTTGAGGTTGTTTTTTTTTTTATTTTCAAGAAGATGGCTGTCTGTACATGATACTATCCTTTTCGTCAGTGAAATCAGTCCTTTTAACGGTTTCCTTGACCAAAAATTCCTACTTTGGTTAAAAGCAGTATGAAAAATACCCTAACAGTGATTATGACTGTTGGAGCTTAGCGTGCTTCCATATTGAGTCCTGGCGTGTTTGGTGCAGTCTCGATGAGTTGGTGTCTTTGTGAGTGATATATCTGGCAAACACTTGTACTGTTTTGTTTGATGCTGCGATAGATTAGTGTGTCCATCGCTTCGTCTTAATGTACAGGCTCTGTTCAGCTTTTCATTACATGTGTGTATGGAGTGCATACGTTTGTACGTCTGCAAAAGTGTGTCATCATGTGGGCGTGTGTGTGCGCGCGCGCGCCTGTGTGTATGAGAGAGAGAGAGAGAGAGAGAGAGAGAGAGAGAGAGAGAGAGAGTGAGAGTGTGTGTGTGTGTGTGTGTGTGTGTGTGTGTGTGTGTGTGTGTGTGTGTGTGTGTGTGTGTGTGTGTGTGTGTGTGTGAGCGCATGTGTATATATATATATGTATGTCTGTGTGTGTGCGTGCATATGTGCGTGTATGCGTGTGACAGATTGTTCGCGAAAATCTGAAATTGGAATTGGAAATGTGTTCGTGTGTGTGTGTGTGTGTGGGGGGGGGGGAGATTAAACGGTTAACGTCTCACAGCCTAATAACAACAAGGACAGTGAACAGTTACGAGATTCACAGTGTCAGGGACATGACATCATAGAAAACGGAGCTCACCCTTGCCTTCTGCCGCTTTTTACCTTCCCTCGACTGAATCAAGTAGCCAGCACCCATTTCCCACTGGGCGGACAGAGCGGGCTGTCAACCCATCCAAATCCCATTCCACGAGCAGCCTGAAACCAGCTGTCAGCTCCATAGCCACAACCTCTGACCGTTCCACTACAGGTTCCAGAGAGAGAGAGGGGGGGGAAAGAGAGAGAGAGAGGAGGGAGGGAGGGAGAGACAGAGACAAGGAGAGAGAATAGACATCTACTGGCTGATTCAAAATGTGCGTGTGGCCATCACACAGAAAACAGAGCACTATCTGTTAGATTGTTCAAATTACATACAGATAAGAACAAATACAATATTCACTCTCAAGCCTAACTGTATTGATACTCACACACTTCTTTTTGGTGACCAAACATTAACCAGGGAAGAAAACGAAAGAATTTTCAAAACTGTGCACCGGTTTATCGCCCAAAGTAAACGTTTTTAATATCATAGCGAATTAGTTTTTCTTCCTCATCTTCCTCAGGTAATTGTTCTCCCTGATCTTGTTCATCTCCTTATGCTTGTTTATCTTCTTGTTCTCTCCTTCTTTTTCTTCTTCTTCCCGTTGACGTTGCTGCCAAGTAGGCTCTCGGACGGCTGTATAAGGCGGTTTAGTACTCCCTCAGTTGATGACTTTGCATTAGACCCACCGCGACACAGGGCTGGGCTCTTTAGTGTTTGGGGAGACGGACGCATCTCTCTCTCTCTCTCTCTCTCTCTCTCTCTCTCTCTCTCTCTCTCTTCAAATTGTGTGTAAGTTCGGTGCACTGGGAATCATGGTATTTGTTGTGTTGTTGTAGATGTTTGCATCGCTGTTAGACTCTACTGATCTGTTCTATCTTCTTTCCTGTCTTTTAATTTAAATTAAGATTTCTACAAATTTTCCTATTTTTGATATTCACAATTTTTTCTTTCTGTCTTAAGTGTCAATGTTGTTTATGCAATCCGCCGATGTGTGTTTTTTGTTGTTAATTTTTTCAACACTGAGCACATCATAAGCATTTGCTTGTTGTTGCTCCAGTTCAGTAAGTTGTTTATGTACACATCTGTTCATTAAAGAAACGTTTTAAAAAAAAGTGACAGAAAGACTGAGAGAGAAAGAGAGTCAAAGGCTGACAGACAGACAGATAGACAGAGGATGAGAGAGAGAGCGACAGAGACAGAGAGAGACAGAGAGAGACAGAGACACACAGAGAGAGAG
>JADBJO010004217.1:147500-150000 GCA_016801955.1 Conus betulinus | reverse complement strand
CGGAAGCAAACCCCCCCCCCCCCCCCCCCCCCCCCCCCCCCCCCCCCCCCCCAATAAATAATAATACATAAATAAATAATCCATGAAACTCAGCCTTGGAGTAAACAAGTCAGACCATAGCATATCTGATCAAACAAACAGTTGAATGTACGAAATGCACATACACACACACACACACACACACACACGTACACGTATATCCCTAAAAGCTTCCGATATAAGGACGTAAAACTCAAACTATTTCAACACACACACACACACGCAGAGTTAAAATTCGCGTGCATGCGTACGTACTGTGTGTGTGTGTGTGTACGCCGGTGGTATTGTCCATTTAACAGCTGACATTGTCGCAGTATCAGTAAAGAGACTGACTAGTATATTTTTTTTTTCCTTTTAAACCAAATTGTCTTAGATGAAACGGTGTTTGAGCTTTGAGGTCAACACCCTAACCTCATTGAACGGCACAGTCGACAATAGCTGTTTTCCATTTCGACTGATTGTGTTCGCTTCCAGCGAACTTGGAAGAAATCCACTGGAACGTCGTGTAAACACGTTTTCTGATTGCCGTTTCCATGGAAAGCATAAAAAAAAACAAGATTGAAATCAAGACTAAAGATCACATCCAATTTCAAACAAATGCCAGTCAAGTTCCTCGCTTGATGTGAAAACAGTTCATGAATCTGTGTTAAAGTGACTTGTTGCTAACAGACATCGTCGGTGCTATGGTTTTCCACGCAGAGTCTAAAAAAGTGTCACGCATCTCACAAGCGCGCGCGCGCACACACACGCGCGCGCGAATGAACTCTCTCTCTCTCGGTGGGGGGGGGGGGGAGTATGTATGTGTGTGTGTGTATTCCTTGTCTGTCATGCTGGAATTGACAGTTTGAAGCAGACTGATGTAAACATATTTGGTACCAGTTTGGTTGACTGCGCGAACAGACTGCCCAAGCAAAACAAACAGAGAAAAAAAAAAAATCAGCAAAGAAAGATTATTGCATTGTGAGCTGAGCATCTCCAATACGTACACTGAAGGAACTGTTCCATGCTCGAACACCATCCCATCTCTATCTGCCAAACAATACCATAGTTTCATTCCTCTTTCACGAACATCTAGTGCGTTATCAGTGAGATGCTATTCATCCTAGGACCAGACGCAATACTGTCTTTGTGCGCAATGTGCATTGGTCACATTGAATTGTTCGGGGGAGGGGTTCGGGGGAAGGGGGGGATGTTGTAGAGGAGGGGGGGGGGGGGGGACACGTCGTCTTTACAAACACAATTATCTGACAGTCCAGGGGCCTCCGTTGGGTCTCAATCGATGGGAAGATGCGCATCTTGCCAGTTTGAATCAAGGACAGTTCGGTCTCTCGACTCAAGAATGGTAGACTTTGTTTTGTCTTTTTTTAACAATCGGCGACATGGCAGATTCGTATCAAGGATAAGAGATACGCATTTGGTGCATGATTCATCATGGGCAAAATATCCCACACGTGTCTTTGTCTTGTTTTTTAGACCTAACTACCCCATCTTTCCTTTATCTTTTTTTTTTTTTTTTTCTAAAGTCGATTCATGTTCCATAGCTATGTCATTAAGTTTCAAGTAGCTTTTTTTCTTAAATCATATTTTCAGTGTTGTTTAAATAACATCTAACACATTTCATTGCTTCCTTTGTTTGTGTAGCTTGCTAGGTTTTTTTTGTGTGCTCTACATTTTGTGTATTTAATAATCAAGGATGAAAAAGACTGATAACGTTTTCAACACCCAATTTCTAGATTATCAAAGAGGTGGTAAAGGCTCCATCAAGAAAGTATCAAAGCTTCAACGGAACTGTGGGTCTGTTGTCGCAAATCAAAATGACCCACGAATCTTCATATGACCATTATCAAGTACTTTACGCACAACCTTAAAATGTGGGAAAGTGAAATTTTTCAATATTTTATATATTTTTTTTTATTATCCACCAGTCTGTGTCCACAACGGCAGCGCTGGTAGAACATACACTGCCAGAGACTGGAATGGGGGAGATGCTTTCCCCTCTTCCTGCCAGACGTTCATTAATCCATGGTGAAATTCAGCTGATGGCACATATGGTGTCAGTGTAGAACCACGTGATCCAAAGGACACAGAGACCGGATGTGACCTCTGCGTTGAATCTTTGAATGGCTGAGCTCCTCCCTACCTTTCTGATCTCCTTCATCTCTCTGTTCCTTCCAGGCAGTGGCGTTCTTCTATCGACAACACTCTCTGCTCAAAATCCCTCCATTTCGAACTAAAACCTGTGGCGATCGTTCGTTTTCTTTTTATCTTAGGGTCCGGTTTCTTGCAATAAACACCCAATATCTTTGCGTAGTTCAGACTCTTTGTCTTCCTTCAAGGTATCTCTGAAAACAACTCTCTTCACCTATCAATAGCAGTTCTTTCTTCCCCTTCCCTTGCCCACTGATTCTGCGACTAATGTGTGTGTGTGTGTGTGTGTGTGTGTGTGTGTGTGTCTGTCTGT
>JADBJO010004217.1:107500-145000 GCA_016801955.1 Conus betulinus | reverse complement strand
GGGGGGGGGGGAGATGGGGCGGAGGAAGAGGAGTTCAATTTTCGGGGGGGGGGGGGGGGGGGCGAGGGGGCGGAGGAAGAGAGGAGTTCAATTTTCTCGCCCGACAAATTTCGATTCGGGGCTGGTTAAGTATAGGATTTGAATATTACAAGACGAAGATGAAGAAGGTAAAAGAAGAAGAAGGAGGTAGGGGGGGAAAAAAGCGGAGAAAAAAGATTGACAGAGGTATTAGAGACTAGACGAATCAATGAATGGCTTATAACTGCTAAAGGACTCGGATTTGTTGCCCATCGGTTGACTGGAAGTGTAACGCCGTCAGTAAAGACTGTACTTTGCAGTTTACCTCTCAGGGCGATGGGGCGGGAGGAAGTGGGGAATAGGGAGGGGGGGGGGGGGGAGGTTGACACCGTGCCAATAATCAGATGAAACTTTTATTTTTTCTAAAATCATAAAAGAGGAGAAGGGGGGTGCGAAGGAGAGGGGGGTGGGGGTAGACAAAAGAAAGGAGCAGTCAAAGGCCATCTAATGTTGACAATAACAAAAAAGAACAATGATGAAAGAAAGGTGAATGAAAGAAAGAAAAGAAAAACACAATTGATTCTTCAACGACGATTCATCTAGCCAATCACTGAATGTCCATCTGTAATTGTTGTCCTTGACTCCTTACCCTGTTCGTTAGGCTCGTTCATCACCCTTTGAGAGATTGTCTTCAACGTCGATGGTGCCAGATTTTGTGTTGGATTATTAGTCTCTCCCATTGACGACTTGCTTTCTGAATTTTCAGACAGTCACGGCACTGTCTGTCCCATGTCCATAGTTCTGGTGTATCCTGTGTCCCCTGTCCATAGTTCTGATGTATATACTGTGTCCCCTGTCCATAGTTCTGATGTATACTGTGTCCCCTGTCCATAGTTCTGGTGTAGTTCTACTGTGTCCCCTGTCCATAGTTCTGGTGTATACTGTGTCCCCTGTCCATAGTTCTGGTGTGGACTGTGTCCCCTCTGTCCATAGTTCTGGTGTGTATACTGTGTCCCCTGTTCTGGTGTGGACTGTGTCCCCTGTCCATAGTTCTGTGTGGACTGTGTCCCCTGTCCATAGTTCTGGTGTGGACTGTGTCCCCTGTCCATAGTTCTGGTGTGTACTGTGTCCCTTGTCCATAGTTCTGGTGTATACTGTGTCCCTCGTCCATAGTTCTGGTGTGTACTGTGTCCCCTGTCCATAGTTCTGGTGTATGCTGCCTTACAGCCTTGTTGTGCCCTCCGTTGTTGGCGGGGCTACAAACCTCGTGATGTGACTTGTGCATCTGTTCGCTTCAGCCCGATGAAAGTCATGATACAGAGTTTTTATCCATCCCGCTGGCCTAACAAGGCCTTTTGTTGACCACTAAATGATGGAATGTACTGTGGATTCTCATGGTGATGCGGGAGTCGTGTCCTCGCAAAACAGATGCCGATGATTTTGCATCTTTCTTGTGCGTGTGTTCCATATTAACTGAAAACTCTCGCCCTGTACGGCAATATGCCCGCTGATGTTGTGCCATGGGACCGGAGACAGCTAACTACCTAGTGACATGGTGCGAAGACGTCAGACATGTTTTTATACGTCATCATCTAGGCTACACGTATTTGTTTGTCTGTCATTTGATGTCATCAGTCCCGAGGACGGTCTACGACCGAAACGTTGACGACTTTTTTTCCCCCTATTAAAAATCTTCAAAACAACTGCAAAGATCGTTTTAATTTGTGAAAAAGATCAGCAGTCAAGAATCAGGTTTTTATACGTCATACATGGGTTTACTACACACAGCATAAAAAAATACGTCATGTTGCACTTGACCATTTGTCTGGACTATAGACTGTCATTGAGCTCTCTCTCCTTGACCCTGCCAGGTTATTACGTCACGCGACCAGCCGCCAAAATGGGAGCAAGGCTGAACCAACAAGCAATCTGGGCTTCTGTTCCGAAAGCCGTGAACGAAAAGAATAGGAAATACTCATTTCTATGATATGCATGCCACCCCCGATGCTTGATTTTCTGACTGAATAGCGAACAGGGGGGGGTAACTCTTTGTTCCCATGATGACACACCTGCACGCCCATAACTGCCATCGAATGCTGCTTACGACACCAACTCGCCTAGCGGAAATGCCAACACTGTGCACACAGAACAAACAAGAAGACATTCCCCCAAAATTGCTTGCTTATATATACCGTGTACCTGACACATGTCCATAGCAACAAGAAGAAGCTTTGGAACCTCTCTTTTAGGGGGAATGTCTTTTTGTTCGTCCTGCATTCTGTGTCGGTGTTTCTGCTAGGCCATTTGGTGTCTTAAACAGCAGTATGGGCGTGCGATTATCTCATCTTGGAAGCAAGGGTTACCCTTCTTGTTCTGTATTTACTTCTTCACTTTCCACTGCCTGATTTCAGATTTCCTTCAATTTACTTACGTGTTGGATATTGAAAACAAAAGCGACGTGTTTTTGTATACATCAAAAGTTTTGCATAGTCATGGTCTTCTTGACTACGTACAAGTGACGTGTTTCCGATGCAAACGTCGCTCTGTTTTTGGAAGCCGAATTCATCATAACGTCAACAGAGTCTGATTTTCGGCGTCATTAATGCCGATGATGCTACGACCGCCAGTCAACACAGGATGCACAGCGATGCTCTCTCTCTCTCTCTCTCTCTCTCTCTCTCTCTCTCTCTCTCTCTCTCTCTCTCTCTCTCTCTCTCACACACACACACACACACACACACACACACACACACACACACACACACACACACACACACCCCCCTCGTTCCCCCTTCCCTTCCAGACCCGTTAAAAAAAATTGAAGTTCGACTGATCTTTTGCGTCACAGTCATGATTTTTTTTAACCTGTGTGTGATCAATCTCTCTCTCTCTCTCTCTCTCTCTCTCTCTCTCTCTCTCTCTCTCTCTGTCTTATACCACCCCTCATTGACAGCTTGAGAGGTCATGGGATTGACCTTTTCCCTCAGTGCTGATGACCTCAAGCCTGATGACGTCAACCCTCCCCCCCACCCCCCCACCCCCCCACCCCCCCGTAACCCCTTCCCCTTTCCCTTCCCCCCTCCCATCCCTCCTTGGGAGACAATACACTGAACCCTACCCACTGTTGCGGGAAGAATCGGTACTGTCCCTTGATAGTCAAACTTCCTCTGAGCTTCGTTAAGTCATTTCTATAACTACAGGCAGATTCTTTAGCAGTAATTTTCGTCTTTCTCGTTTAGTGCCGCTCAATACAATAATACATCACTATTGCTCACCATGGAAAAACGGTTTGCGTAGTTTTACCGCTGATGAAAATGGTGGTTGCTGATGATGGCCAGTTCTAAAACAATCCTGACCTTTGTTCCCTATGCGGCATGCTTTCTTCACCACCGTTGGGCAGGCACGGTGTCGGGCCACAGCGGGCAGCCTGCAGGAAAAGCAGGGGAGGAAAAAAAAAAAAACCAACAGCGTCAGCATTTGAACCCCTTTACAACACCAGCAGCTGCAACTGTCGATACTTGCAGCTGCAGCAGCAGTGACAAGCGGCCCCATAGCCGCAGCAATAAGGGTCGCCGCAAGAGCGCTAGTCGAAGCAGCGCCAATACCCGTAGTAGAGCTGTAATTGCAATAACCCCTCACCCACCCACCCCTCTCTCTCTCTCTCTCTCTCTCTCTCTCTCTCTCTCTCTCCTCTCTCTCTCTCTCTCTCACACACACACACACACACACACACACACACACACACACACACACACACACACACTCATCTCTATCCCTCTCTCTCTCTCTCTCTCTCTCTCTCTCTCTCCTCTCTCTCTCTCTCGCTCTCTCTGAATAATCGTTTACTCTCACAGCTGTCGCACTGAACCAGTTGAGTTTAATCGAAACAAAAAATGAATGCAACTTTCAGGCGTTTTGAATTTATTTCTAGGGATTATTAGGGCCCTTTCTGACAGAATTAACGGTAAGTGATTTTGTGTGTAAATGGTTGGAAATGAACAGTGATGTCACGTGTTTTTTTTTTTTTGTTTGTTTGTTTTTTTAAAGTGCATTTATGATGGTGCCTTACGATTGCATACAACGGACGTCACGAAAAAAAAATGCATTACTTAGGATATTTCATGGAGTGTATTACAGAGGCCACAAAAATGCGTTCACTAGGGTATTCCATTGACTGAATACAATGGAGGCCACCAAAAAATGCGTTCTTTGGGGGTGTTCCATGGACTGCAGAGAACGGAAGCAACGAAGAATGCGTTCACTAGGGTGTTGCATGTATCGAAAAGAAGCCAGAGAAAATGCGTTCACTAACGTGCTGTATGCAACTGAGGCCACAAAACGCATTCACTAACGTGCTCCATGCAACAGAGGCCACAAAAAATGCATTCACTGTGGAGCTCCATGCAACAGAGGCCACAAAAAATGTATTCACTGTGGAGCTCCATGCAACAGAGGCCACGAAAAATGCATTCACTATGCTGCTCCATGCAACAGAGGCCACAAAAAAATGCATTCATAGAGGCCACAACAAATGCATTCGTTTAGGTGCTCCATGCAACAGAGGCCACAACAAATGCATTTACTGTGCTGCTCCATGCAACAGAGGCCACAACAAATGCATTCACTGTGTTGCTCCATGCAACAGAGGCCACAACAAATGCATTCACTGTGGTGTGCCATGCAACAGAGGCCACAGACGCTTTATGCAACGGAGGCCACATTAGAAAAAAAAATGCAATCACTAGATTTAGACTCTTTTATTTTTTTTTTTTCAAATGTTAAATAAATGTTAGCGAATCGTTTGTTTTTGTTTTAGGGTGTTTTCGTTTGTTTGTTTTGTTTTGCCTGTTGTGTGTGTGTGTGTGTGTGTGTGTGTGTGTGTGGTGTGTGTGTGTGTGTGTGTGTGTGTGTGTGTGTGTGTGTGTGTGTGTGCTTTTTTTTTTTTTATTGTTATTGATAGTCATATTCTCAGGTACCGTACAGGAAGTGGCCGTCAACTTACATGTCGTTTCTAGGGTAAGACTGACGAAGACAGGCTGTGGTTTGAATCGTCACTCTATAGGAGCGGTAATGAAACTAACACATCACAAAGCTAATAAGAATCATAGATCCATTTTGCTCCAATCCATCAGGCACGAAACTCCTCCGCTGTAAGCAGCAGGCAGGCCGGTCGACCGATCATGTTACTTGGCCATTTTTTCCTTGCCGTCTGTTCTTTGGTTGATTTGATGACCTGTGCTTCTCGTGTTACAGCGTTACATTACGTGTAGTCTACGCCACAGCGTGAAGGCCGTGGTCTGAATAATAAATATTGTATTTAATCGTATCGTATCGCTTCATACCGTATCCTATCGTTTCGTATACGCTCTCTCTCTCTCTCTCTCTCTCTCTCTCTCTCTCTCTCTCTCTCTCTCTCTCTCTCTCTCTCTCTCACACACACACACACACACACACACACACACACACACACACACACACACACACACACACTACAACTGCTGCTGCTGCTGCATCGGCTGCTGTCGCTGCTGCTACTATTACTGCTACTGCGGCTGCTGCTGCTGCTGCTACTACTAAAACTAGTAGTAGTAGTAGTAGTAGTAGTAGTAGTAGTAGTAGTAGTAGTAGTAGCAGTGCTAGCACTGCAACCACGATGCCCAGTATTGGGTATATCGGATTTAACAAGTACTTTTTAAGACGGCTACGGTTTACGGGAAGAAACCAGTTTGTATATGTCATTTTGACATTACACCCGTTTCGCGAAAGCTAAATTGTTAAATGTTGATCCATACGTTGCGAATAACACACACACACACACACACACACACACACACACACACACACACACACACACACACGCACGCACGCACGCACGCACGCACGCACACACACACACACACGCACGCACGCACGCACGCACGCACGCACGCACGCACGCACGCACCACACACACACACACACACACACACACACACACGTACACACGCACACACGCACGCACGCACGCACGCGCACGCACAAACACACACACGCACGCACGTGTGCCAGGTTTCAAAGGGACAGTATTCAATTCCACATTCTCCATTTCAACCCCAGGATCTAGCTCCCCTTGCTTTGCGCAATCCCCTTTGATGGAAAGCGAGGCGATCGATTTTCTTTTTAAACCTGCGCTTGAGTTTCTAATTTTTTTTTTTTTTTTTTTTTTTTTCTTTTTACTGTTTGAAGAGGAGAAGCCGGAACTAAATTGGAGAAGACAGAGGATGTTGCGGATAGTGTCTGGAGCCTTGACATAAGATTTGGGGGGGGGAAATTCAAGGCGTTTAGTCTATTTGCCCCCTTTTTTGGGGTGTCGAGGGCACATTAAAAGCAAAGAGGACTGGTTCATAATGAACGAGTTGAAGTGGAGCGTTGGTCAAAAACTAAACGAGTCATGATGAACTACGTGAAGTGGAGCAGTCATCAGAAAATAAAGTGGAACGTAAAGTGAACAGTCAACGGAAAATAAAGTGGACTGGTTCAGAATGAACAACGTGAAGTGAAGAAGTCAACAAAAAATAAAGTGGACTGGTTCATAATGAACAACGTGAAGTGGAGCAGTCAACAAAAAATAAAAGTGGACTGGTTCATAATGAACAACATGAAGTGGAGCAGTCAACAGAAAATATCTCTTTTCGAGATATGGAATAAGAGCTATGGTTAACTCTGAGGTAAAAATGGCCATTACGAAACTGATCCAGCGGAGATTCGAACCTTCGACCCAAGGATCACCGGGTTTGCGAGTCCAGCGCTCAGCCAGCTGATAGATAGATAGATAGATAGATAGATAGATAGATAGATGGACGGACTGACAGACAGCTGGGCAGATAGATAGGTAGATAGGTAGGTGGATAGATATGTAGATAGACAGATGAGTAGGTCTATGTTTGTTTGTTTTTTTTTTTTTTTGCTTGATAAAGGTTTACAAATAAACCGAAAACTGCAGTATGCTTATTGAGTGTTGGTGGTTTCTACCAATCAATAGATAGATACACACACGTACACGCAGAGACATGGGTGTGGGTACGCACACAAGTACACACACACACACACACACACGGGCGCGCGCGCGCACGCATTCGACTGGTTACAGAGAGTCACTGCGCTTCTCTCTGGAAGATCCTGGCTGCATACTGTCACCGATCCTCTTCTCCCTGGCCATCGACTGGTTGATGCGAAACGTCACCCAGGGAAAGCAACAGGGAATCCGGTGGACGTTGACCTCAGTCTTGGAGGACATTGACTACGCGGACGACCTGGGACTGCTGTCACACAAGCATCAGGACGCCCAGCAGAAGACAGAAAGCCTCAGCGAGATAGCCAGCACGATTGGGCTGAAGGTCAACGAGAGGAAGACGCAGGTCATGAGAAAAATGCCACAAACAACAACCCCATCACCGCTAACGGCAAACCACTTGATGATGTTCAGGAATTTGTATACCTGGGCAGCAAGATGACCACAGACGGCGACTGCAACCAGGAGATCAACGCCAGAATCAGCAAAGCCAACCAAGCCTTCGCAATGCTCAGGCCCATCTGGAGATCCACCCTCCTCAGCATCCAAATGAAGATTCGACTCTTCAAAGCAATGTCCTCAGCGTCCTCCTGTATGGCTCAGAGTGCTGGAAGACCGCCGTCGCCATTGAGAAAAAGCTGGAAGTGTTCCAGAACAAGTGTCTGCGACGTATCCTCAGGATCTTCTGGCCGAACATCTCAAACGAAGAACTGAGGACTAGAACAGGAGTCTCCACAATACAGGACACCATCCAGGCGCGTCGATGGAGATGGTTAGGGCATGTCTGTCACATGCCACCCAGCTCACTCCCCAGAGCAGCCCTACGCTGGACCCCCCAAGGTAAAAGAAAACGGGGACGACCGAAGGAAACCTGGCGCAGGACTGTAGTCTCAAGCGCCAGCAGGCACGGAGAGGGACTGAGAGAGAGAGAGTCAATAGAACTTCAGGTTGATGTGACAATGAAACACACACACACACACACACGCGCGCGCGCCGCACACACGCACGCACGCACGCACGCACACACACATTGACGGGTTACAGAGAGTCAACAGAACTTCAGGTTGATCTGACAATAAAACGTTTTCATTGTCAGATCAACCTGACGCTCTATTGACAAGTGGTGTGGACAAAAACAAAGACATAAAAGACAGACAGACAGGTAGACAGACAGACAGAGAAAGTGAGACAGAGACCGACAGATAGACAGACAGGTTGACAGACAGACAGGGGTCACTTGCCAGAGTCACCGAAGAAGCTGATTCATCCGATGAAGACAGATGGGACGTCACACTGATGACGTCACACCGATGGAACAGAGACAGACCCCCAAGGGGGCGGAGAGACAGAGTGATGGAAGGACAGAGAGATAAGGGGGTGGAAGCGGGGGGGGGGGGGGGGGGGGGGGGGGGGTGGGGGGGGGGGGGAGGGGGGTGGGGGGGAGACAGGGGGGAATCAGGGAGAAGATATGTGGACACGTCTGCTGACAGAGAGAGGAGAGGAAAAAGGAGAACGGGGTGAGAGGGTTAAGACGAAGTGCCAGTGAAAGCATGACTGTTGCTTGCAAACAGTTGGAGATACACGGAAAGGGGAAGACTGACAGGCAGACAAACAGACAGACAGACAGACAGACAGAAGGGATAGGGAGAGAGAGGGAGGGGGAGGGGGAGAGAGTTAGGTTAAGGTGAGCAAAAGAGAGAAGAAGAGAAGAGAGAGAGAGAGAGAGAGAGAGAGAGAGAGAGAGAGAGAGAGAGAGAGAGAGAGAGAGAGAGAGCAGAATGTCAAAGAAATACACTGAAGGCGAAGTGGTTAGCGTCGCGGAGTCCCGGCTGAGAGGTCGTGGGTTCGATTCCCATCAGAGTCATGTGGGATTTTTCTGCCCCGACCGGCTCCTACCCAGAGTTGAGTTGCTGCGGACTCAGTTGGGAAGACTGGGACTACACAGCCGAGTTTCATCCACTAAATGGATGAGTCTCCTCGGCCTGGTTGACGTCGGGACACACACACACACACACACACACACACACACACACCACACACACACACACACACACACACACACACACACACACAACACCACACAACACACACACACACACACACACACACACACACACACTTCTCTTGACGACTTGACACTGGCTGCACCCTGTGGGTTACCAATGCCAGAGCTGTGACGATCCGGGCCGGGCCGTGGCTGTAGACGGGGGGAGGGGGGGGGGTGTCGGAATGAGCGGCGTGGGTGCAATGCCACTGAGGCAGCACAGAAGGTGGGACAGCAAAAAGGAAAAAAAAAAAAAAAAGAAAAAGAAGAAAAAAAAAAAGTGAAAGCAAAAGAATGAGAGACAAGACAAGCAAAGACAAGACAAGACAAGACAAGACAAGACAAGACAAGACGAGACAACACAACACATTTCATTTCCGAGGCAGATAGGTCAGGGTATATAAGCTTTATTTTCATTGTGCCCTCACCCTCTACACGGGCAACGCAATTGAAAAGGAAAGAGAAAATAATCCAATCATGGCAAAGCATCATACGGATATGATAGGGAATAATAGAGGGTGGGCGGGAGAGGAGGGGAGAGAAGAGAGAGAGAGAGGGGGGGGGGGTAGGGAGAAGGGGGTGGGGGGATAAGAAGTGAAGGAGACAGGGAATACGAACCAAAAGGGGGGCAAAAAGGGGGAGGGGGGGGGGGGGGGGGGGGGGGGGGGGGGGAGGGATAACAGGAGATGTTAGGAAGGTCTAAATCAATCAATACACAATACTCGCCAAGATTATTAAAGTATAAGAACAGACTTAAAGCATTCGTGCAGGATATATTCTATAAAAATATTAAAGAGCGGTATTAGACGTGGTATTACACGTAATTTCAGAAAATGAAATATTCTGTGTGTGTGTGTGTGTGTGTTTGTGTGTGTGTGTGTGTGTGTGTGTGTGTAAATATTTTATGAGTGTGTGTGTGTGTGTTGTGTGTGTGTGTGTGTGTGTGTGTGTGTGTGTGTGTGTGTGTGCTCGCGCGCGCGCGCGCGCGCGCGTGTGTGTGTATGTGAGTGTGTGTGTGTGTGTGTGTGTGTGTGTGTGTGTGTGTGTGTGTGTGTCTGAAAGTTGGGTTAGGGTTAGAGTTTAGGTTAGAGGTATGCTAGGGTTAGAGTTAGGGCTAGTACGTACGTACAGAGATATATACTTACATAGGTAAGGCAATGTTGCTTATAGCCCAGACGACAGTGAAGGACTATATCAGGGCTGTTACCACGTTAAAAATCAACTCACAAGTCATCTTTCATATTACATACATACATACATACATACATACATACATACATACATATACACATAACGTAACAAACATGCATACATACATTATATGCAAACATACATACATTCATACATACATAAATGCATACATACATACATATCTCCATGCATGCATGCATACATACATACATACATACATACATACATACACACATACACACATACATACACACACCCATACACACATACATACATACATACATACATACATACACATTTCACATATACACATACATATCAATTACTTTAATGCATCAACTTGTCAATCAACAACAATGCACAGTAGTCCAGATTGCAGGCGCATCAATAAACGTTATCTCTCTCTCTCTCTCTCTCTCTCTCTCTCTCTCTCTCCTCCCTCCCTCCCCCCCCCCCTCCCTCCCCCCCCCCCCCCCCCCCCCCCCCCCCCCTCTTTCTCTCTCTGTCCCCACGTCCTTTCTCTCTCTCCCAAACACGCCTAGACCCAATCATGACAGACATGCTCAAGTATTTTGCGAGTTGTTTACATTTTGTTATGGGCAGTCCTAACATTGAAAGCCCTGAAACCACTCTTTTATGAACTACTATGCCTAGTGAACCTATTACAAGAACAACCACTTTCGTGCTAAATCCAGCATCACTAAGAGCATAGCAAAGAGGCATGTACTTTTGAAATTTGCCCATATAGCATGTTTGTATGAATGCGTCAAATGGGTTTGAAACCTCGATGACGAATGCCACCGAGTTTCGATGGTCGATGAAGCATAGATCAGGTTTCAGCCTTGGCAGATCTTCAACACACCGTTTATAGAGACAGGCCTATTTTGAAAAAAACATCCACAAAATCCGTCGCAATGCATTTCTGTAGCTCCTTTCTGATGATCTCAACGCATCTGTCGTGTCTTTGTGTGTAGAGGCCCCTCAGTTGACGACATCCATTCAAGGCATGGGAATTTGTATCAGAACGAAACCCGCACAAAGCACACTCTCTCCGGTAAGTATCAGGATAGTAGATGTTGTTCACTGCATTGGTCTCCAGCAGCTGTAGACGTCCCTTGCTGATGAAACCTGGTTATTTGGTCATTGACGTTGGTGTTGGTGAGGTGTCCTATGGAGTGGGTCATTGCCGCATCCGGAATTGCAACCCGGATGATTCTCCCTTGTTGTTGCAGCTGCTGAAAATGGTGCGTATCCTTGTCCATTTGCATTCTTTTGATTGCGCGCTGTACAATTGTTTAGAATTACTGTAGCGCATTTGAACTACTCCATCCTCAGAAGCTGGGAGTACTACTCCGAAACTGTCGCTGTTTTCATCGAATTCCAGCCTTAGATCCAGTCGCACACACAGCTCATGGAGCTCAACGAAGGAAGACCGTGACCAGTTGACCTTACTGCCTTTCCTTAACTTCCCTTCGGAGTCTGTGGCATATCCTCCAAAATTGCTGTCGTCTGGATCTACGTGAGGCACTTTTCTCTTTTCCATGTGGAGATGGAAACTGTTGCGCGCTACCATTCTGACATGTTGGTCATCACTGTTCAGAACAGAGATCAGGAATGAGATGCGTTTGGCGTAGTAGTACATGGTACTTGGTTTCAACAGACCAAGGCCGCCTTGTTTTCGGGGAAGGAACATGTGCGCTCGATTGGTAGAAGAATTTAGCTTGAGATGAATGCGAACAAAATCAACTATCTTATCTTCCAGAGTCTTCAGAAGTTTTTCTGTGAATTTTGAATTGCTGTAATAAAAGCTCAATTTGAAGAAGCCATGACGTTTACAGCATCAATTTTCTTGCACAATGGTAAAGGTGAAAGCGAAAATTTTTTTCTAACGTTCTTTCGAATTCCTCCGCTCGCCTGTGCTAGTTGCTCTTTCTCAGAAGTTCCAGTCAGATTTGTTTGAAATCCAAGATACTGGTATGGCTCATCTTTTCCATACATCGGTGTATCTTCCCCTTGCAGCGTCACGTGGACGTTCTCAGTCACATCTGTAGAGGCCCAGTTGTTTCCTGTGCGTTGTCCATGAACGGTGGGGCACACTTTCTGTGTTTCACTTCCATTCCGGTGTAATGCAGGAAGGTTTCCGTCTTATTTATCATTTCTTGTAAGCTCTCCTCACAGCGAGCACTGGCACATACATCATCCATGTATGCCTGACATGGAGAGAAGGCATTGAAGCTGGTGTGAACGGCTGCTCCATCCAGCGAATCCACGGGTCCAACGCCTGAATGAAGACAATAGCTGACCACGGCAGCCTTGCACGATGCCACGATGCCTGGTAATCCTCGGCGTGTGGACGTGTGTCCCGTCTGCACCTGGAATGTAGAGTTGGTGTAGATATCCGCTGTCACGTCGATGATGTGTGCTGGGGGGTAGCCGGCGCTCTGCATCGCATCCAACATCACTCTGTGATCAATGCTCCCATAGGCGTCCTTGATGTCAACGAAAGTAGTGTAGAACTGACTTGATACATGCTTGAAGTTCTCAATTGCGGCTTTCAAGCAGAATACGTGTTCTTGAAGGCCGTTTTCTTGGGATAGACCCCTTCTGTTTTGATGACAGCCTTCCGGTCGAAACAATCCATGGTAAAAAGCCTCTTTGCACTAACTTCATGTAGATCTTGTACAAAGACGTCAACAAGGAAATGGGTCTCCAATCACCAGGTTGCATCACATTCCCTTCTTTTTTGGGAAGTAAAGTGATTGTGGCATGTTTCCAATCAGTGGGAATTCTTTTTGTTTCTCCAGCAAATATTTGAATATTGCCGTCAAAGGTAATGACAGACGTTGCAGATTTTTTCAGAGAAAAGAATATTCAACTCCATCATATCCAGGCGCTGTGTTATTCTTCAGCGATTTCACCACAGATATCACTTCGTCCACGGTGAACGGGTCCAACTGCAGCTCTTCTTCAGGAGGAAGAGAGGATGTGATGTTGACAGGCCACGGCGGAGGGGGAGGGGATATTCCAATACCTTTTCACTTTTCTGCTGGAAAAAAAAAAAAAAAAAAAAAAAAAAAAAACGCCGTCAACACGTTCACTTCAATGGGACAAGTGGGTCGTGCTTCTGATCTGCTGTCGTTCTTGATGATCTCAATGGCACGTTGTCTGATTATCTAACCAAAGCTGCGTTAGCTCATGCTTTTCCACGCTCCGCGCTCTGTGTTGATCCTGTCTTTCACGCATATGTCTAAAGTGTTTTCCTAAGACTTGGGAAGATGGTGTGATCAATGTAGTGAAGAGCTTTTTTTCGATTTTCTGCCGCAACTCATCTTTCTCCGATCCATACTGAATTTGTTCGGCGATTTGAATGGGAAACTTGTTAAACAGCTCTCCAGATAAATCTCAGAACGCGAAGTTCTAAATCTGTAGCTTGTGACGCCTCTTCGTTTGGCGTCATAGTAGGGTTGACGTCACGCTGCGCTTCCAGAAAGCGGAGGACGTTCTGAACTTTGCCTAGGAGACGAAGCCAGCCACGGTCGAAAATCCCCGTGAGCAAACTTAACAGCATTTGCATGCCTCGTTCGGATAGACTCACGAAACAGCCGCTCGATTCTTTCGAAGTCTGCCCACTGGGCGTCGTGGACTACTCCTTCAAAGGACGCCCACGTCTCCAGGTTGGCAAAGTCCAGTGGCATTGTGTGTTGACCCGTTGGCAGGGGCTGCTCATGGTCGTTGACTGGGTCTACCACACGCCGAATCACTCCACTCCGAAGCGCAGCTCTGACGGAAGCTTTCGCTTCAGCAATTAATGGCCAGGCGCCTTGCATTGCTGGACTGACTGTGTTATCGAGGACAGTGACCACGGATGGACGGCAGACAGCAAATTCAAGCAGAGCGACGTGAAGGCACAGCCGCTCTGGTCGCCATTGTCTGACGTCACATCGATTTCACATATACACATACATACATACATACATACATACATACATACAACATACATACATGCATGCATACATACATACACACATACATAAACATACAGCACACATGCACGCATACACACATACATATATTATACATACATGCATACATACATACATACATACATACATACATACATACATACATACATACATACATACATACTGCATACATATACATATTACGTACATGCGTACATGCACACATCACATACGTATGCAGTTTCCAAATTCTCTCTCTCTCTCTCTCTCTCTCTCTCTCTCTCTCACACACACACACACACACACACACACACAACACACACACACACACACACACACTTCTTCAACTCCTTCTAAACCATCAGCGCCAGCCTAGAACCATCACCTTCACCCGCCCACCCCCGTCCCCACTCCCTGCCCCCCTTCCCTCATCCCTCGTCCACCCGGCCCCCTGTCCAACACCCCCCCTCCCCCCCCCCCCCCCCCCCCCCCCCCCCCCCCCCCAAAAAAATAACTGGGACAACGGAGTGTGTCCGATGATGAACAAAATCGTTTCTTACACTCCAAGGATAATTCAGGCAGAGCCGTAAATTATCAGATCATCTTCGCGAAATCAGTAGACTGCAGTCGATTAGTATGGTAGAAGCGCAGAAGAGAGGCGAAAGGGAAGGGAAGGGAAGGGAAAGGGAAAGGGGAAGGGGGGAGGCGACGGGCTGGATGGATGCTGCGCTGGGTGGGTCTGCGAAGCTAATGCACCTGATGACCTGGAGAGAGAGAGAGAGAGAGAGAGAGAGAGAGAGAGAGAGAGAGAGAGAGAGAGAGGCGCTCAAAACCTAACTCAAAAATCAAGGCGGAGTCATAACTTATCAGGTTGCGTTCGCTACATTGGGGCAGACAGGTTGACGATGATGGTGTATTTATAGCACAGGACAGTGGAGAACAGTGGGAGAGGTAGGTGGTGGGGGGGGGGGGGGGGGGGGGGGGGCTGAAGCACTGAAAGAACTGGAGAAAAGTTGATGAAGAAGAGAGAGCGGGTGGAGGGTGGAGGGTGAGAGGAGGGAACGAAAAGAGACACAAAGATACAGACAAAGGGATGCGGGGCGTGCGCACGCTCAAGCGCACGCGTGCGCGCGCGCGCGCGCGCACACACACACACACACAAACACACACAAACACACACAAACACACGCACGCACGCACGCACGCACACACACACACACACACACACACACACACACACACACACACACACACACACGTAAGCGCGCGCGCGCGCACACACACACACTCACACACACACACACACACACACACACACACACACACACACACGCACACACACACACACACACACACTCACACACACACACACTCTCTCTCTCTCTCTCTCTCTCTCTCTCTCTCTCTCTCTCTCTCTCTCTCTCTCAATGAAAGAGTGAGAGAAAACAGAGATTGTGCGACAGAGACAGAAAGACAGAGAAAGGGAGGGGGGGGGG
Organism: Conus betulinus; assembly: GCA_016801955.1. NCBI lineage: Eukaryota > Metazoa > Mollusca > Gastropoda > Neogastropoda > Conidae > Conus > Conus betulinus. The sequence goes on along the minus strand of JADBJO010004217.1, from coordinate 129,238 downwards.
GGGGGGGGGGGGGGGGGGGGAGAAGAGACCAAGAAAATGACGGAGAGGCAGAAACACAGAGAGAGAAATATAGAGAAACACATAATTACACAGGCAGCCAAAATAGAAGATGAGATTAAAAAGAAAAAAGACATAAAGAGAAAACAAAATAAACACATAAATCAAATACAAGAGGAGGGGGGAGAGGGGGGAGAGGGGGCGGGAGGGAGGGAGGGAGAGAGAAAAAAATGGAAAGGAGCAAGCAAAACCGGACGGGATTTTTGTTTGTTTTGTTTTGCTTCTTGTTTGGTTGGTTGTGTTTTGTTGTCGTTAATATATTGGTTTCTTTCTTTCTTTGTTTATTTGTTTTCACACGTAGTGAATAATGCAGACAGTGTCGTACATGATCATGTCATTTTCGCTATATTAGGAAAGATTGCAGCCATTGGTTAGGCTGTATACATGCAAAGAGGGGGGGGGGGGGGGGGGGGGGGGAGTAAAGTGAAGATAGTCTGCTCGATGATCTGAGGAAAGTCTGTGCATAGAGAGAAAGACAGAGACAGACAGACAGACAGAGAGAAAGAACAGAATCTGGACGTCACATCAGCAAACACAGAGACAGCTACAAAGGAGAAAGACGAAAATGTAGCGAGTGAAAATATACACACAAAACAGAAATACGAGGGGGGGGGGGGGGGGGGGATCACAGCCCAAAGCGAAAGAGAGAGAAGAGAGGGGGGGGGGGGGGGGGGGGGCGAGAGACAAGTAGGGAAAGACAAGTAGGGAAAGAAAGAGAGAATGATAGATAGACAGACAGAGAAGAAGATAAAAAGAAAATACGGGAGAAAGAGAAAGAAAAAGAGAGTTAGGGAGGATGGAAGAGAAAGGACAGGGAGAAAAAAAGACACAGAGACAGACGGAAAGTGGAGGGAGAGGGGAGGGGCAGAGAGAGGGGGGGGGGGGTGCACAATATGTTTCCACAGCTGATGACTAATCAAGGCAGTCATATCTTATCAGGTTAAGTTCGCTACATTAGTGGACAGCTCGGTGGTCGGCTGCGGGGTGTTTATAGCCTGGGAGGTGGGGAGGAAGGGAATAGGGTCCCGGAGAAGTAGAGGGGAGGGGAGGGGATGGGGCGGTACTGTACTGGGTGAACTGAAGATGACTGATAGAAAGAAAGGGGGCCGGGGGAGGGGGAGGGGAAATGAAGGATGAGAGGGGAGAGGGATGGGGCACAACGGGAGAAAATGAGAGAGAAGCAGGAAGAGAGAGACAGACAGACATTCAGACTGACAGATAAACAGAGACAGAGACAGAGACAGACTGAGACAGACAGAGAAAGATAGACAGACAGACAGACTGCCCTGCGCTAAATGTATTTCTCCACGTGATAAATAATTCAGCCCGAGTCATTGCTCATCAGGTGAAGTTCGCTACATTATGGGGGGGGGGGGGGGGGGGGGGCGACAGTTACCCGTGCTATTTATAGCATGGAGGCGGGGAGGGTGAATGAAGGGGCGGGACAGGAGGGGTGGGGGAGAGGGGGGGCGACGGGGCATGCACTGGATGAACCAGAGTGAATTCATAGAGACAGGGAGGGGGGGGGGGGGGGGGCAAGATTGGAGACACCAGCGAAAAAAAAATGACAGACAGAAGAAAGGGCAGAGAGAGAGAGAGAGAGAGAGGAGAGGGAGAGGAGAGAGAGAGAGGAGAGAGGGGGAGAGACAGGGAGAAAGGGGAGGGGGCAGTACGGGAAGAGGGAGGTTGGGGACAAGAGAGGGACAGAGGAGAGGGGAAGAACAAGATGAGAGACTGAAGCAAAACAGCAAAATCGAGGGAGAATCGAGAGAAGGGGGATGAGGAGGAGAGAGAGGGAGGGGTGGGGGTGGGGGGGGGGCAGGGGAGGAAGAGGACAGGGGATTGAGAGGCGGAGAGAGTCAGGCACTCCCACCTACGTTCAACAGCCTTCAGATCAGAGCCTCTCTCCTCCAATGATCAAGAGCTCGGTTATCTCCGAAACGCCCCACAACTTTTTAGTCAGAGAGGCTTCAGAGAGGCACAGGGATATTTAGAATAAAAAAAAAAGGAATAAATAATAACTCTCCTGCCGTGAGAGAAAAATGAGAGACAGAGAGACAGAGGACAGAAACGACAAAGACTGGGACAGAAGGGACGGATGGAAAGAGAGAGAGAGACCCATTCTTCAGCTGAGAGAGAGCTTGGCGCAGAGACTGAGAGAAAGCTAACTGCGAGAAGAGAGAGGGAAAACGAAACAGAGAAGCGAGTTTGCTGAGAGAGGAGGGGAAGAAAGCGGAGTGGCAGAGAGGGGAGGGAAAGAGAGAGAGAGAAAGGGAAGAAGGAAAGAGCGTGAAAGAGAGGGGGGGGGGGGGGGGGGAAGGAAGAGAAAGATTAACAAAAAGTGAAAGAGAGAGAGAGAGGGAGGAGGGAAGAGAAGGAGAAGGAGGGCGAGAGAGAGAGGAAAAAAGAGAAAGGGGCAGACAGAGAGGGGAGTAGGGGAAGGGGCAGTACGGGAAGTGAGGGGAGGTGGGGGGGGGGGGTGACAGGGGGAAGGGGAAGAACAAGATGAGAGACTGAAGCAAAACATAGCCAAACTCGAGTCAGAATGGGGAGATGAAGAGGAAAAAGCGGGGAGGGGGGGGGGGGGGGGGGGGAGTGAGGGCAGGAAGAGGACAGGGGATTGAGAGGCGGCGAGTCAGGCACTTCCCACCTACGTTCAACAGCCTTCACCGATCACAGCCTCTCTCCTCCAATGATCAAGGTCAGCTCGGTTATCTCCGAAACGCCCCCCAACTTTTAAGTCATTCGGCACCTCAGTCCACAGTCGAGGTCCCTTTTCATTAAATGCACAGTGGATATTAGCAATAAAAAAAAAATGAATAAATAAATAACTCTCCTGCCGTGAGAGGGGGGAAATGAGATGGGCACGGGGAAGAACTGACTGGAGGACGACAGGGGGGGGGGGGGGGGGGGGGGGGGGGGAACGGATGGAAATCTTTCCGGAAACCAGATTCTTCAAACTGCTCCCCATCCGTCATCGATCAGCTTGGCGCAGTTGGCTGCAGCTCTCCAAGCTAACTGCGTCGACACAGTGTTGCCCTACAAAGTGAGAACGTTTCAGTTTCTGTGAAAAACGATCAGGTGAAGAACTCACAACCTTTGTGGCATGAGAATTCTCCCTCCACCTCATACGCCCCTCCTCCAAAATGGCGCAACATGTTCGACAAAAGGATTCGTTTTTTTTTTTTATCTTTCGCCCTTTAAGACAAAATTCGTCTTGTTGGTAACAAAGATTAAGTGGTGTTTGAAACAGAAAAGAAGCCGGATTAGAAACTATAGTGTTTAAACTTCGTGCTTTTTATCATATCACATCATTTTATCATATCAAGTCATTTTATCACATCACATCATTTATCATATCACGTCATTTTATCATATCACGTCATTTTATCATATCACGTCATTTTATCATTTCACATCATTTGATCATACCACATCAAACCCGAACGCAACTAATGACTCTCACGGCATGACCTTCGTCTCCTGTCCTGTCTTAACCTGCCGTCTCCTGTCCTCTCTTAACCTGCCGTCTCTGTCCTCTCTTAACCTGCCGTCTCCTGTCCCCGTGATGAGCAGACATACACTAAACACACACACTGTCTTAACCTGTCGCTGTGGCAAAGTGGTTAGCGTCGCGGACTTCTGGCGAGAGGGTCGTGCGTTCGATTCCCATCAGAGCCATTTATGTGGCGGAGGTTTCTGCCCCGACTGGCTCCTTTTCAGAGTTCAGTTTTCTGCAGAAAAAGAAGACGTACCCCACAGCGAGGTTTATCCACTTAATGGATAAAAAAATGCATCTCTGAAAGTCTGGCTCAAATTTCTCGGACAACACTGCAGGTGTCAATATTTCCGGGTCTAGTTCACGTCGAGATGTATTTTGAAAGTAAGAAAGTGTGTACAGCCCTGCCATGCTGTCTCGGACCAGAATGAAAACCCGTCTGCATCTTCTTCCTCATTCGCATCCTTTTCGAGCAGCATTTTCAAAAAAAAAAAAATGTATATAATTCTATGGCCCTTCATGCCCTGCTCTCATGGTGATGTGGCCTTGGTTTGATTCTGTCAGGGTCACCGATATCGGCACATTCATTGAAAAATGTTGCTGGACAGACATGGTGGTGCCCTTCCAATGAAGACCTCATTCACGCCGATCCCCGACTAAGCTTATAGTATGGTCAGTAGAGGGTTTCGTAGGTGGTGTCCTGCGTATGCTGGATCAAAATAGGCAACATTAAAACACCGTCCAAGTGACTCGGCCACAGAGCAGAGCCTCCTCTGATAGGGCGGCGTTAGGGCGATTTGACACTGACTGCTCCCTGTGGATTGCCGGTGCCGAGGCTGTGGCGGAACTGGCCGGGCTGTGTAGCTGTAGACGAGCGGCGTGGCTGCAATGCCACTGAGGAGGATGGCACAGACCTTGGAACAGCAAAAAAAAAAAAAAAAAAAAAAAAAAAAGGCACCGTCATGAATACTGTGTCGTTTCGTGCTCTCTTCTCTTGGAAGGCAACGTTCCATTCACATCCCAACCTGTTGGTGTCCCAAGTCTCCGTCTGCTGAGTGTGTCCATTCACAGAAAAACATCCCAACCTGTTTGTGTCCCAAATCTCCGTCTGCTGAGTGTGTCCATTCACAGAAAACATCCCAACCTGTTTGTGTCCCAAGTCTCCGTCTGCTGAGTGTGTCCATTCACAGAAAACATCCCAACCTGTTTGTGTCCAAATCTCCGTCTGCTGAGTGTGTCCATTCACAGAAAAACATCCCAACCTTTGTGTCCCAAATCTCCGTCTGCTGAGTGTGTCCATTCACAGAAAACCGTCGCCATGTGCACGTGGTTTCACTCTCCGCTTTAGAGAACGAAGTGCATTTGATCTACCTTCCAGTCTATGCAATTCTTTGTCGTCAGTACGAGGTTCGTACGTAGGACAGATGGCGGCATTCATTACGTCAATACGAGGTGACGTACGTAGGACCGATGGCGGCATACATTACGTCAATACGAGGTGTCGTACGTAGGACAGATGGCGGCATACATTACGTCAGTACGAGGTGCCCTACGTAGGACAGATGGCGGGATACATTACGTCAGTACGAGGTGTCCCTACGTAGGACAGATGGCGGGATACATTACGTCAGTACGAGGTGCCGTACATAGGACAGATGGCGGGATACATTACGTCAGTACGAGGTGCCCTACGTAGGACAGATGGCGGGATACATTACGTCAGTACGAGGTGCCGTACGTAGGACAGATGGCGGGATACATTACGTCAGTACGAGGTGACGTACGTAGGACAGATGACGGCATAAATTACGTCAGTACGAGGTGACGTACGTAGGACAGATGACGGCATGCATTACGAGGGCCCCTGAAGTGACTCAGTACCCGTGCAGAGTCTCCTCTGGTGAGCCACCCTAAGACGACTTCATGTTAATAATTCCTAACAGACTGCTGACGTTGACACAGCCGCAGACGAGCTGGTGTTGGTGTGGTTATCGGGGGCGGAAGAGGGGGGGGGGGGGGGGAAGTTGCGTGGAATGATGGCATTGACAGCTGAAACATGCACGACTGGGACAGAGAGAAAAAGCGAAAGAAAAAAGCGACAAAATTAACCTGATTCCCCCCACCCCCCCCCCCCCCCCCCCCCCACCCCCGCCCATGCTCACTCAGCATCCAATTTCCGCTCTGACTCTCCTTCTGACATCCCCATCCCCCACAGCCCACTTACTCGCCACCCCCACGCAAAAACATACACGCGCGCGCGCTCGTGCCTCTGCGTCTGTCCCCCATCCATTTTCCCTCTTCCGGCTCATCGCTTGACTACTTTCATCTTCCAGAAACTGACAATAACCGATGATGCGTGAAACCTGCTTTCTGCCCCGCGTGACTAATCAAGACAAAGACATAAACCCTCACGTCTATTTCGCTACAGTGTCTGCCGTCTTGGAGTCATCGTGTTTGATCAATATTGGTAATGTGTGGGGGGTCTGTATCTACACACATGTTGCGCTCTACCGCGCCGAACTAAATGAACCCCGGAGGTCTATTGTATGAAATCGTGTTGGCGTCAAAAGTCCATAATAATGCCTTTGTAAAAACAGTAGGTATCTAAAAGAAAATGAAAAAGGAAGAAAAAAAAAGAAACAGCGATAATTATTGTAATTGCAATGAACACCACTGATTAACGTCAAAATTGCCATCATCACGGGAGTTCTTGTTTCATAATGACTATTTTCTTTTTTCCCGTCCTGATGTGGGGATTAAATGTGATCACCAAAGAAACAATTAATTATGACCCTGGAACTGAATAAGTGTAACTCGTGGCAACGGGTGATTTCAGCCTAAGGAGATAGACAATCCTGACCCATGGAACATAATTAAGACTCAAGGAAACAGGTCATTAGGATCTCATGTTAACAGATCACTGCGACTCGTTGAAACAGAAAACTTGGACTCGTGAAAACAACTGTTTATCACTCGTGGTAACAAATGACTATGACTCATTAAAACAAATAACTACGACTTAAAATGTCAGATGATCAGGGCTCATGTAACCTGAAAATAATGGCTTTCCATAACAGATCATTATGACCCAGGAAAACATGCAACTACGGCCTATGAAATCTTACAGTTAAAACAGATGAAAACATATAACTATGGCCCATAAAAAGTGATAATTGTGACCCTGAAAACAGATAACTATGACATAAAGAGTGATAATTGTGACTCATGGAAACATATAACTATGACATAAAAAGTTATATTTGTGACCCATTAAAAACATATACTCTGACCCATAAAAAGTTATAATTGTGACCCATGGAAGCATATATAACAATGACATAAAAAGTGGTAATTGTGACCCATGAAAACATACCATTATGACGTAGAAGCTGATAATTGTGACCCATGGAAGCATATATAACTATGACATAAAAAGATTATGACGTAGAAGCTGATAATTGTGACCCATGGAAGCATATATAACTATGGCATAAAAAGTGGTAATTGTGACCCATGAAAACATATCCATGACATTTAAAAAGTGATAATTGTGACCCATGAAACATATAATTATGACGTAGAAGCTGATAATTGTGACCCATGAAAGCATATAACTATGACATAAAAGGATAATGTGACCCATGAAAACATATAACTATGACGTAAAAGTGACAATTGTGATCCATGAAAACATATTACATAAAAAGTGATAATTGTGACCCATAAAACATATGACTATGACGTAAAGAGTGATAATTGTGACCCATGAAAACATATGACTATATTCATGAAAACGAGTGACTATCACTCATAACTGATAATTAAGACTCATCTAAATTATAATCATCACTCATTAAAAATAAATCATGACCGATGGAAACAGATAATCATTACCATGAGAACAGACCATTTTGGCCAATGAAAACATGGAACACAGAGAGTAGGAATAAACTCTACAGAGAGTTCGACAGCATAAGGTCTGTAGAGAAGACCCCCCTCCCCCCCCCCCCCCCCCCCCCCCCCCCCCCCCCCCCCCCCCCCCCCCCCAGACAAATGTTTCGGCCCTGACCTCTTACACTCTGCAGGAAGGCCGGTCTGCACTCTTTCACGATCTGCTGTAAGACTTGGCGCTGCCGGGATTCGAACCAGCAACTTCTGGACGTGTGGGCGTCTCAAGGCGTTGCCTTTTAGGTGGAAGTCTTATTCACATCCCTTTAGGACATCTGTTCTAAGCTGGGAAATTTCAGCTGTACGAAGGGTCACTTTGTTTCCTGCTCTAACAGATCCAGCTGGATCTCCTTTCAGCTGCCTCTGCCATTGCCTTTAGGTTCGGGTCCTCTTCTTACCAGACATCGCTAGCTATTTCATGAGATCAAAAGCTGATGAGCGTACAGCCTTCCTAGCTCTAACCTCTAATGGCAAGAGCTTAAGCTCGGAAGGCGATGAAATGAAAAATAATGGTAACACTGAAAACTTCTTTTTGATCGAATATTAACATGCAATGATTTTGCGTATCATTTAAAAGAAAATCGTTCATCGTCTTCGTAATAAACGTGGTGCATGTGATAGGCATACGTTTCGCGCGCGCGCTCGGGCTCACACACACACACACACACACACACACACACACACACACACACACACACACACACCGAGAGAGAGAGAGACACACACACACACACACACACACACACACACACACACACACACACACACACACACACACAGTTCACACACACACACACACACACACACACACACACACACACACACACACACACACACACACACACACACACACACACGCACAGCTTACACACACACACACACACACACACACACACACCACACACACACACACACACACTTACACACTTACACACACACACACACACACACACACACACACACACACACACACACACACGCACGCACGCACGCACGCACACACACACAGAGGCAGGCAGCCAGGCAGACAAAGATAGAGACAAAGACAGACGGACGGACACGAAACAGAGTAGCGAACGTTCTTTGTGTTAGGCACATCGCCCCTTCACAATAGGGCAGAGGAGGGTTGGGGAGTGTGATCAAAATTGAACAGTTACAACAAGATTGGCATAATTACACATGTAACTGCCTTCAGGAAATAGGATGAACATCACTGGAACACTCACTGCCAACAACACTGCCACATTCTGTGTCCTGACGATTTCCATCCGCACCAGTCTTGCTAGGAGGGGGAAGGTCGTCATTTGACTTGAAACTTTGATGTATTCTTTTAATTTCTCCTGACTGTTGATTTAAACATGGCATAATTTCACTGAAAATGTCAGTTGTCATACTGCTAATCTGTCCTGTGTCACTGACTGAAACAGAACTGTCACCACTGTCTTCTATTCTTCTGTCAGACCAGCTGGCGTGCTATTCTCCACGGCGATCAGAGAATGAGTAGAATTTTCACCACAGCATGATTCAGATGACGTCCATTTTCTTGTTCAATGTCCGCAGCAGCGTGACAGTCCACCCAGTGTCGCACAGTCTGGTCAGTTTGTTGCATTGTCGCTGAGATGGATCATTGTCACTTTCACTGAATTCGGCGGCTGGACGTGGACGTGGCCGACTCAGACTCAGACTCAGACTTTAATTGTCACAAGAACCCTTAAGGGTCTATAGACACTGCACGGTATGATGAGAAAAATCATCAATGGATAGACTATAACTCATCTGGGCCCATACAGGGAGCCATTATTGTCTTTTCACATTAAGCAATCATGAACATATCTTAAATAAATGTCAGCGAACCGCCCAGAGAAACGTGGACAAACGAGTGTGTTGTGACTCGTTTGTCCACGTTTCTCTGGGCGGTTCGCTGACATTTATTTAAGTTTTGTTTAGATTTCCGCCTGCAGTCGTTTCACTTTGCAACTAGATCAATCATGAACATGTTTGCAATATGAATTTGTACGCCGTCATTACATCGTATTTTACTTGGGTTTTGCAAGGCAGTGTTTGGCATATCTTTTGATAGATGTTCTGTTAGTTTCTGTCGCAGCAGTTTTTATATCTCAAGCAGCTGTCCAGAGAATGAGTTTCATCTTTACCACATGGTGAGCATTTCTTGCAGTGTTCGTGTATCTACCCCTATGTGTAGGTCATGAACGCTGACGCGAAGTCTGCTGAGATCACGTCTCTGTTCGAAGTATTTTTACGTTTACTACGTGTGGTTCTAGTACGTACTATTCAGTCAATTCATTATAAAAGTATAGCCTTGAAGAGCGTCTTTTTTTTTCTGTGTCCAGAAGTCTGTGTATTGAGATTCCAATTTCTTTTTTTCGTACCATAATTGTCCTCCCGATTTTAAGCGTAGGTTAACTTTTTTTTCCAGATATGATTCTCTTTCCCCATTTGGTAATAAATGATAGGGAATGATGGGCCAGATTGGAAATGATTCATTCCCTGTCTGGCCGTGTTGCCCGTGCACTCTCCGCCTCATGGCACTGTCACAGGGGCTGTCGTCTTGGAATGCATCATCCTGTGCAGAAACATGAACTTTTTAACTGTAAACTGAACTAGGAGGGGTGGGCAGAGCTGAGCTGGGGGAGATGACAGAGAATGTTCCTCAGCTCCTGGACTAACGTTGTCCCAATGCGTCTCGGCCCTTTTTCTTTCCTTTTTGACTTTTTGGCCGTTTGTTTCATTTCGTTTTGTTTTTTTCTCTAGCAATCTGCGATGGACATTTCTTGCAATGGGCCACTGTGTCACTCTGAGTTTGGCCGTCAGGGATGGTGCCAGACGAAGCACACCAACAGTCTGCTGTTCCCTGCCTTCTGTACGGAATGACGACAGGCAAAGGTCCTGCAGGAGACTGTTCAATGCCTTCCAAGCGAGATGGGAGCCCTGAATTGGAAAATACTTATAACATTCTTTATTAACTTATTTGCGGGGGAAAAGGAAGGAAGGGGGTGGGGGGGTGGATAAAATGGGGGGGGGGGGGGGGGAAGCAAAGGTTTTTTGTTTGTTTGTTTGTTTTTTTATTTTTATTTTTTTTCTTTAATACTGTCATCCGTTTTGACTTTAATTGATTAGTTAGTTGTTGGTTATAAGTATTTTGTTTCATTGTTAATCTTCTCTTATGACTTGTGTAAAGATATTCACACACTTACACATCCACAACTCTCACTCACACACACACACACACACACACACACACACACATTCGCGTGTACGCGCACCCACACATACACACATTATGTGCACGCTCGCAATTACTACGGTACACATTTACTTTTTTTTTTTTTTTTTTTTTTTTTTTTTTTTTTTTTTTTTCTGTCTAATATCACGAATAGTGGATAGACGTTAAATGAAGGACACACACAGTCGATTTTTTTTTTATATATAAATTTAACTATAAAAAAAAAGCACTCATGTTTGTTTCTTATCTGACGAAGACAGATTACAAACCTTCAACAAAAATTTCGGGTAAACATTAAAGTTTTTGAAGAACATACCATGATTTTGAAATTCCATGCAAAATGCTTATTTTCTATTACACTTATTTCCCGATCAGTATTTTTTCTTACTTTTTTTTTTCATTTCATTTTTGGCACATTTACATGCAAATACATTTCATCGCTACGACATGTAAAGGCACAGCAATCGATCTAGTAACTAATGTAAAATGTGTAAAGGCACAGCAAACGATCTAGTAACTAATGTACAATGTATTCAATCAAAACATCAATTTTTTTTGTACAGGCACACTTTACTTTACCATTATTCTATCGTGACTCCAAGGTCACAGACGACGTTAACTAGTAAACAAAACGACTATGTAATACTCATTAATATATATCCATGTATACACACACACACACACACACACACACACACACACCATACATATATATATATATTATATATATATATATATATATATATATATATACATACATACACACACACATATATAGACACACATATCCATGTATATGTGTGTGTGCGTGCATGCACGTACATACACACACTCGCACACACACACACACACACACACACACACACACACACACACACACACACACATACATACGCGCACACTTAGGTTCACATACATACAGTACGTAATATGACCATTAGTCCTCAAGCAGTCCATTTTGTTTGGTAAGAAGCATAATTCATCTCCATCAAGGACATACACTTCTCCATTTTATATTTATAATCCAGCTCCTTCAAAAAAGCAATCTGGGAATCAGGAGGATTTGGTAAAAGGATCCACAGGCACACCAATTTTGACAGCACTAATGATCTGAGCACAGTTACTCTACCTAATGGTGTTATTATTTTTTTGTCCCATATTTTGAACAAGTTTTGGACTTCTGAAAACTTATCTTTCATATTAATTTCCGTCATATCCGATAGACTATTCCTAAACCACAGCCCAGGAATTATAACTTTTGGGGGGTTCCAGTCCATTTATAATGGGCTAAATATGTTTTTGTGGCGTTTTCATTTATACCTAACCAAACATTAAACGTTTTTTCATAGTTCAATTTAAGTCCAGATATTTGCTCAAATTCATAAAAGTTCGTAAACTAACTTTTCATATGATTTCTTATCTTCTTCTAACGTAAAGGTAGCGTCGTCCGCAAACTGATTTATCTTAAATTCTGTGCTTTCTATCTTTACGCGCCTTTGATATCGTGGTCTTGCCTTATTTTGTTCGCTAGTACTCCAACACACAATACAAACAGATATGGAGATATAGGGTCCCCTTGACGGCAACCTCTTCCAATTGAAAAACTTGAGGACACTTTCCCGTTCATGATTACGTAAGACTTTATCTTTATCTTATTGTAAAAAGGTGATATCCATCGTTGTATTCCATTTCCGAATCCAAATGCACCCAGAATTGTATCATATATCAGTTAACTGAATTGAAAGCTTTCTCAAAATCGACAAAAATTAATAACCCTCGAAAGCGATTAACTTCTAAATAAGAAATTAAATCGTATATTGTTCGTAAACTATTTCCTATAATCTGCCTGGAACAAATCCGGTCTGGTCCTCGTTTATGACTTTTGATAAAACAATTTTTTATTCTGTTTGCAATACAGGCTGAAGCAATTTTGTATGTTACATTTAGAAGTGAGATAGGTCTCCAGTTCTTCAGGTATTCTCGCGGTTTCTCTGCTATTGGAAGACCAATTATTATTCCTTCTTTTTGTGTTATAGACATTTTTCCGTTACTACACCCCTTATTTAGAGAACGGACAACAAAATCTCCTAAATGTCTTCAGAAGAATTTAAAGAAGTTTACTGTCATACCATCTGTCCCAGGACTCTTATCATTTTCCATATTTTTATGACTTTTTAAAAAAGCAATATCTATGTATATCAAAGAGTGATCTGTTCTGTATCCAAACAAAATATCAGCATCTTCTATCAAGGTAATTAGCGTGTCAGACAGTAAAAAGAAATCTAGCCTGCTTTGTTGAAATGGTCTTGGTCTTCTCCAGTATATATCGCCTCGTGTCTTGGTTCAACTCTCTCCACATATCTACTAGCTCTAACCTAACCATAATTTCCGTAACTTTATCCTGTGCGCGAGCGTTGTTAATATATTTATAATTGTGATAATCCTTACTAGGATCAAGGACCAGATTCCAGTCCCCCTGCCATTATTATGTCGGGGACATTTAAATCTTCCATTTTTTATTTTATATTTTCAAAGAAAGATGGTTCGTCATTATTTGGGTCCACAGATATTCGCTAATACTCAATCTCTTCCCATTGTTTTAATCTTTACTGTTATATAATTACCATGAGCATCTTTAGCAGTTTTTTTTTTTAATTTTGATTCAAAGTTATTATTAAAGAGTATTGCACACCTCTTAATCGAAAGTTGTTGGAAGCAAATACTCATTCAAAGCCCCATTCACTTCTTACCTGGCGTTCTGATTTACTTGTGAAATGAGTGTCTTGTAGAAAATAAACAGAAAATTGTTTTTTGTATTAAAAATTGAAACACATCTTTTCTTTTGGGGTATCCCTCGCGACCTTGGCAGTTCAAAGATGATATCGCTATAGATTCCATTCCTCTTTAAATATCCTTATTTTTCTATGTTCTTTCTCCTCAGCCATAAAAGTGTGTGACTTTGTTTTCAGCTGTGCAAAATACAACCCTTGATACTACAATTAAGAAAAAAAAAACGAAAATATATGCACATACACAAACATACACTAAAAAAAAAAATCAATCTACCAGACTACAAACATGTACACTTTAAAGTAAAAAATGAGTCAAAAATTTGCTTGACCAGCGCAGGCGAGCGGCAGGCGAGGAGAAAAAGAAGAAAAAGAAGAAGAATGTATCAAACCCGACTTACTGTTATTAAAATTCACATGGTGCATAATCCCGCTTACCCCCCCCCCCCCCCCCCCCCCTCCCCCGCCTCCTCCCCCGTCCCTCTCACCCCCCCCCCCCCCCCCCCCCCAAAAAAAAAAATCAGTATTTTTTCTCTGTTTGGAAGCTCCGGGTGTCTTGTCTTGATCAGGTTTTAAGCGACAATATCGGAATTTAAAGAGAAAATGAGTATTAAGCAAAAATGCTTTTATACTTTTACCCTGAGAAAAAAATAGTTGAAAACATTGATGAAACAAACATCTTCTACTCTACATCTACTAAAAACGTCTTCATTGCTGGAAAGACTCATTCGGAGGCTTAAGGCACACTATGATACAACAGTCCTCTTTTACAAACACTGAAACTCCCACGCACAATGGCACCCCTCACACCCACCCCACACCCCACACGTATACATACGCGCACACACGTGCGAACGTGCGCGCGCAGCCCCCCCACCCCCACCCCCCCCACCCCCACCACCACACACAAACACAAGTTCATCATCATCATTATTATACTCATTAAAATAACCGTCATCATCATCGTTATCTTCAGCGGTATAATTACTACGGTGCAATGGCACATATCCAGCACCAATGTGGACGGCTGTTCCATGGGAACAACATGGGTCACATGGAACAGGGACGAACTGCGGTAAAGACTAGAAATACCCGATGTAATTCATGGAGGGAAGTCAACATGTGGATGCGTATGCATTCCTACAGAAACGGAGGGAAAGAGAGAGTGGGGGGGGGGGGGGGGAGGGAGGGAGACAGACAGAGACAGACAGACAGACAGGCATACAGGCAGGCAGGCAGACAGACAGAGACTGACAAAGAGAAACAAGCAGATTGAAGGATTAATGGACAGGCGCATTCTAGACTGACAGACACAGCCAGACAGACAGAGAGATAGATAGCTCGACAGGCAGACAGACAGAGGGAGAAATGCAATTCAAGAGGACAGTGAGGAAAAAAAAAATGTTCATACATGATAGACAAACAGAAACTGAAAAGACAAAAAAAGAAAAGAAAAGAATACATAAGGCTGGTTAATCATTTCAATAAAACAGGATACCCAGCTATGAAACGATTTTTAAAAAACAGAAAGAAAAAACGCCATCACAACCCACAGTCTGATAGAAATTACAACCCATCTTCATCCTGTCCCCAAAACTCACCTTACCACCCCCATCATCACCCCTCCCTCCTCCCCCCCCCCCCCCTACGCTTTTCCCCCCAACCCCACATCCGTCCTCCTGTTACGATCGCCCTAGCATCTTGATCTCCGAACAACTGACGGCGTGCAGTGAAGCAGAAGACCAGTTGTCTCCCTTGGACCACAGCCGTGCACCCTCGTGGCTCCCGCAACGGCGCAAGGGATGCTAAAAATCATGCCGAGATGTAGGGTGGGGAGATGGATGTTACACCGTCTAATGCTGAGGTCCCACAATTTTTGTCGCAAAAATTAATGAAGACGAAAGGGGGTGGGTGGAGGAGGAGGGGGGGGGAGTGGGTGGGGGGGGGGGGGATGGGGGTACGAAATATCCAAAAGGTCAAAAAAAAAAAAAAAAGAAAAGAAAAGAAAAGAAAAAGAAAACGCTGTGTCGCGGTTGCTACAATACACAGAGGGAGGGTGTAGGGTTGGCCGAGGGGAGAAGAGGGGAGGGGTGCGGGGGACAGGAAGGAGCAGTTTGCAACAAATCGTGGTAAAAAAAAAATAAATAAATGAAATACCGATCCTGTCAGATTTTTAGAAGTTTTTTTTTTTTTTTTAATGTTTGTCTTGTAAAGAGATCGTCCGTCTAAGACAGCTAAAAGTTTTTTTTGTTTGTTTGTTTTTTTTTTTTTTTTTTTAATCTGTCTTCAAGAAAGGAAGGCTTGTCAAATCTACTGCAAAAGAGTTCACAAACGAGTCTGAAGAAAAGTTGGGTCTCTCTCTCTCTCTCTCACTCTCTCACACACACACACACACACACACACCACTCCAACTCCTCATCAAGGCTCCTCCTGTTGTGCTGCCGACGGAGTGACCGCCTTGCTGTGGTCGTCATGGTGACAGGACACGGGATGACTTCCCCTGAGCTGCCAGTCCAACCAACTGGCCGACATGCTGATGCTTCTGCCTCGGGACAGGAGTTCGATCCCTTTGCCTGGTTCGAACACCAACACCCCGCCTCCCTCGCCACCTTCTGCAACACAGTAAATGAATGAATAAATAAAACAAACAGATACATACATAAATAGATAAAGAAAGAAAAAAATGAATAACTAAATAAAAAAAAGACCTCATACGGACGAAAAAAATCGCACAAGGACGGTGTAATTTTTGCTGCCATATTTTGGGAGTATAGTACATTGTGCACACAGCCCCAAAGCAAACAAACAGAAAGCATCGACAATTTAACCGAGTTGATACCCACTTACAAACAGACCTTCCTTCAGGCTCAGTGGCAAGATACTAACCGTCTCAAAACACCGTCATGCGCAGATAAACTGCTCGAAATCCAAACTTTGCTCGAGACTAGTCGATTGTTGGCAGCCTGCTGCAAGTTACTTTCTAAAATGTTTATTTTTAAAGACATCAATGATAATACCATTCTGGATTTAACTCATCACAGAAATCTATCGTTCAAATTTTTTTTTAGAAACTAATACATTTTGTAAATCTTAGGTACTATTCAATTTTTTTTTTAATTCATGGTATTGATTCACGGTGTTGATGTTTTTCAATGCAAGCACGACAAATGTATTTCTCTGGGTAGCCAAATCAAGGAAAAGGCTGAACAGGCCGTGCCAGTTACATGAGTGGGGGGGGGGGGGGGGGGGAGGGGGAGGGGGGAGGGGAGCGGGGGGTCTTTCCCCGGTGGACGAAGGAGAAAACGTGCCAACAACGCAGTTTTTGCTAGCTGGAGGGTCCAGGGTTGTTATTGTTATCATCATTATTGTTATCATTTTCATCATCATTATCGTCATCATTATCATTATTGTTATTATTGTTATCATTTTTATTGTTATTATTGTTGTCATCATTATCCTTGTTTTCATCAACAACACTTACATAGCGCCTATCATCGTTTTACAACCCAGCTCTCATTCATATAACGGGCTGCCTACCTGGGTAGAGCCGACTGAAGAGCGAGTTGCCTGCTGGCGCAACATTCCGTCGTTTCCCGTGTCATTCACTCAAAATCAGCGATACCCTTTTGTCCTTTTGTCACACTGGGTGCGTGCTATGTGCGACACGTTATCCATACCAACGGCCCAAACGGCCTTCGCTTTCGAAAGTTGGTGATGGGATTTTACCTGTGTAACTGTGCTGTTACACATGCGTTCACACACAGGAACCAGTCTCATTCGAAGGACTTTTGGGTAAACAGTGTCAGGACCAATGTTAATTCCGACGTGAAAATCCTTCTGTACCAAAACGGCCCGGTGACAAATCGAACCCACAACCCCCAGGATCACCAGAATCACAAGTCTGGTGCTCTATCAACGGAGTTATTGCAGCCCCCCAAAAAGTCAAGACGATAATGGCGATGCCAATGATGATGGCGATGATGATGTTTACTGACGCTGATTTTGAACATGATTGTTATTATTTACTTTCTCGATTTCACTGAAGCGTTTATACTTACATACATTGCCCTGTTCTCAGTTGTTTGCAATCTTCTGTTCTACCAACAACAAAACGGTTTGCGCTGGTCTCTGAACACTCAGTCACCAAACTTTCATGGAACAGGTGCGATGTGAGTGGAGTTGACAGCAACGTACCCAGATGGTCAAGGTGGCCCCATTGGACAGCTTGAAGAGGTCGAAGACGTAGCGGCCGTCCACCCGGTTGTGGATGACCCCGACCTTCACGGGCTGCCGTCGTCTGACCCGTCCAGCTCGATGGGCCGGCCGCCGATGGGCGGCTGGCGGAGGTCCTGGAAGAACCGGAAGTCAAGGTCGTTGAAGACCAAGACGTGGAGGATGTCCCCTGTCCTGTTGCTGACTTTGGATTGTTCGACTCCCATTGTATATGGGGCGGGTCCTGGGGGTACCTGAAGAACGAAGTCATACGCATACAGCATCACGTTTGAAGACACGCTTTCATCGATGCGTCAGGTGAAACTTACGCTTCTTTAAGCATGTCTGTTAACGCTGCGTGTTGGTTATATTGTTAAAATATTCTTAGAGAGAGAGAGAGAGAGAGAGAGAGAGAGAGAGAGAGAGAGAGAGAGAGCAGACATTCAATAATAGGAAATCGGTACACTTCATACCATCTCCCCCTCCCCCCCCCACCCCCCACGCCCACCCCTCCCCCCATATGTGAACATAGTTCACAGGACAGAAGAGAGCGCACTTCCCATGAGGCAACTCCCATCATAGTAAGGCTTGCACATCGAAAAAAAAAAAAAGAAGAAGAAAAGAAAAGAAAAATAGAGATGCTATCATAACCAACCGGAAAAAAAAAGTAAAACAAGCAAACAAAACGGAATCGACAGGCTGAAGACCTAACACTTGAAAACAACTGTTCCCAGCGCTACTCACAGACATTCGGCAACAATGTCAAACAAAACTGAATCAATAGGCTGAGGACCTAACATTTGAAAACAACTGTTCCAACACTACTCATAAACACTCGGCAACAATGTCAGTAACCTAAGGAGTGTGAATACCAGGGATTCTGCCAATCCCTCGGTCAACATGAAGTCGAAAACTCTTTCTGTGACAACTGATACAGAGGGATTCACCATCACACACTTGCCTGTAAAGCTGTGTAGAAATGGATCGAAAATCCAGAGATACTGGATTTCCTTGATATTCCCCCTGCTTTTAACATCCTTCGCCTCCCGTCCCATTTTTTTCTCTATGTATACGTAAACGATGAAACAATATTCGACCAGATATTGATTTGCTACATAATGAGTGATTTCATCCCCTTGTACATGTATGTCCGTATGCACAGAGAGAGAGAGAGTGTGTGTGTGTGTGTGTGTGTGTGTGTGTGTGTGTGTGTGTGTGTGTGTGTGTGTGTGTGTGTGTGTGTGTGTGTGTGTGTGTGTGTGTGTGTGTGTGTGTGTGCGCGTGCGCGTGTACGCGCGCGTACGTGCCTACGTACGTGTGTGTGTGTGTGTGTGTGTACACATAATGTGTGTGTGTGTGTGTGTGCGCGCGCGCGTGTGTGTGTGTGTGTGTGTGTGTGTGTGTGTGTGTGTGTGTGTGTGTGTGTGTGTGTGTTTTACGCACAAGTGTGTGCGTACATATTCAAGTGTGTGCGTGCATGCGCGCGCGCGCGCGCGTTGTTGTTGTTGTTCTTCAATTTTACGTCTTTTCACTAAAATGTGATATTAGACAAAGCGCGCGGATGTGGTGGGTGGGTGGGTGGCTGGCTGGGTGGGTGCTTCTGATGTGAGATGAGAAGACAGAATGATTCATAATGCACACTTGTGTGTCAAACTGCAATGTTGACTTTTTTCATGCTAGAGCAAGACCTGGCCTTTCTGAGCGTTGATATACTGCACATGGATGATTGAACTAATTTCTACCAGCTGGCACTTTGTGCGTGTGTGTGTGTGTGTGTGTGTGTGTGTGTGTGTGTGTGTGTGTGTGTGTGTGTGTGTGTGTGTGTGTGTGTGTGTGTGTGTGTGTGTGTGTGTGTGTGTGTGTGTGTGTGTGAGAGAGAGAGAGAGGGAGGAGACTCTGCAACATGTGTCTCTCAGTGTGTCATCAGCAGATGTCAGGCATCGGTGTCATTGCTGGGGCAGCTAATGGGCCGATTCCAGCTATCCGTTCACGATTCTGGATGCGGCATAAATCGCGCATGTAGAAATGTCCGCATACGGCTCCGGCAACGGCAACGGCAACGACAACGGCAACGGCAACGGCGACGGTTTGGGATGCGTTTGTCCTGCCAGTAGCATGTAGCGATCAATGCCGAGACGGACAAGTTAACAGATGGCCGTGTCTATCATTTCCCTCCCTCCTAGGTCATTTCTTGTTCAAGACCTGATTGCCCATCTTGCGCTAGCAAGACCAGTGATTGCCCATCTTGCAATGCAAGACCCCATCTTGCGCTGAATTCAAGACCAGTGATTGTCTTGCCCGAATTCTTGCGCCGAATCGAATTCAAGACAAGTGATTGTCCATCTTGTGCCGAATTCAAGACAAGTGATTGCCCATCTTGCGCTGAATTCAAGACAAGTGATTGCCCATCTTGCGCTGAATTCAAGATCAGTGATTGCCCATCTTGCGCTGAATTCAAGACCAGTGATTGCCCATCTTGCGCCGAATTCGAATTCAAGAAGATGAGTGATTGCTCGTTCTTCGTTTTCATAGTCCTGAATGTTGCTTATCTTGCCTGAAGAAACCTAAGAGGTCGAAACGCGTCGTGTTTTGCCTTGTTTGTCCCCGTTGGTTGGCGGACCTACTAATAATGCTTTTTAACACTGCTCACAATGAGTCAGCTGGCAACAGCGAGGACAGAGCATCTCATGGAGCAGGTAAGAGGAAGCCGGACAGAGCAGTTCATACTACAGGTGAGAGGAAGGGTGGTTTGACTTGACCGCAGACTGGAGAACTACAGCAATGGCAGGCCCCCCCCCCCCCCCCCCCCCCCCTCCCCCGTTCACATGGAATACACTGGGCAGCGTATCTTCACGAATAGACACGGTTTTGATGATGAAGTGGTGCCGTGACTGAAAGGACGAGCGAGAGAAATGAACAACTCGCTGCGTTCCGACGCTCGCAACTCTGTTGTGCGGTCATCATCGGAAGCCTGGTGCGCACGTCCAGTTTTGCTGGACGCTGCACTGGCTGCCGTCACCGCTACTGTAGAACAGGAAAAAAAAAAAAAGAAAGAAAAAGAACACCCGAAGGTGCTGGGGAGGACCCAGAGAAGCACTGTCTCCACCTGCCTTTGGAGCAGTCCTGTACCAGCCTTGGAGGCCTGCGCTGTGTTGACGATGGGTACAGGCACGCGCAGGACACTCCAAAAAAAAAATAATGAATAAGAGAGTGGGTGTGTTTTTGGGGGGGGGGGGGGGGGGTGGGGGGGGAAGCTGGGTGGGTGTGTAGATAAACTTGCAAATGCTGGAATGTTGCGAGAGTAATGATCATGTCCACTGGTATTTTTGCACGGGTTGGTAGACATGCTCACAGTGACGAGTTTTCCTTGTGTGTTGCACAGACTTCTGAGAGAGAGAGAGAGAGAGAGAGAGAGAGAGAGAGAGAGAGAGAGAGAGAGAGAGAGAGAGAGAGAGAGAGAGAGAGAGAGACAGACAGACAGACAGACAGACAGACAGACAGTGCAGAGACATGACAGTGCGTGCATGCATGCGTGTGTGTGTGTATGTGTGTGATGTGTGAGTGCGTGCGTGTGTGTGTGTGTGTGTGTGTGTGTGTGTGTGTGTGTGTGTGTGTGTGTGTGTGTGTGTGTGTGTGTGTGAATTGTTTGTAAATTCGTTGCCTTGTTCCTTTTCCCATACAAGGACTGAGGTGAAGTTGGGCAATGAAGGGGTGTCGGCAGGGTGCTGCACAGGAATATATCTTTGTTGATGGACATCTTCAACCTCTGGCTGCATCCCTTATCAGTGAAAACTGATCTTCGCCAGAGAGACATGGGAATGGGTCGTGAGGATAAACCGGTTGAGGGAAAGGCAATAGGAGGGAGAAAAATGTGTGTGTGTGTGTGAGCGCGCGCGCGCGTGTGTGTGTGTGTGTGTGTGTGTGTGTGTGTGTGTGTGTGTGTGTGTGTGTGTGTGTGTGTTCATTTCTGTTTTTTTTTTCCTTTTGAA